>JAQIVZ010001058.1:0-41848 GCA_034700945.1 Arrhopalites spinosus | reverse complement strand
TTTACCGTGTGGCCAAAAAAAAGTGTCCAATTGTCAAGTGTCCACATATAAAATGGTCACAAGATACAGAACCATACCGTACTGGTCCTCTCTCTCTCTCTATGAATCAACTCGATTCTCTCTCCTTTTTTTATCCTTTTTGTCTCTATCCAAAAACTTGTATTTTGTACACATGAATTTTACTTTTTACTTTATATGTATGGTGTTATAAAAATTTGTTTAAAAAATAAACCATACACACACCATATCTGTACAATGAGAGTTATCTGTAAAGTGACGGGAGGAAGTGAAGATACTGCCACATTTTTTTAATCTTACACACACTATAAAGTATTTTCATTCACCTCAAAAATCATGTTGGGATTTTGAATAGATTTTCAAAAAAATACTTTTAACCATATCTAAACTATCTTTTTCTCCCAATCACTCATTCATCGTCAGACAGGGATCGACAGTAGAGAAACCCCTCTATGTTTTTAAAAATGATGTTTTGAGTTGAAAATATTAGGCCAAATGGGTCAACCACAAAAAAATGTATCTGTATCTTTTGTACATATAGAAAACTACAAAGTAAAGTAAGTTGAAGTCATGAAGTCAAAAGTCTGTTCAAAAATTGGTCGGATTTTAAATGCTCAAAAATATTTTAAAACACTAATGTCAGCTTTAAAATGTACACACATTAAAAAATAGCTAAATATGACGACTGAGACAAAGGACAAAAAAAGGAAGAATTGTTTTTGATAAATTAATTCGGTATGATAGGGTGTTAAAAAAATTTAGAAATTTGGAGAATGTCTGGAATGTCAGAGAGAGAGAGAGAGGGATGAATGTGAAACTAGACCTCCATGGCATAAAATACATGTGACATTTCTCTTGACATTCATTGTCGTTGAGAATGTTGATGTATAAATATATATGTGGGTCTTTTATAACAAAAGGGGTATTATTTATAATAATAAAAACTATGAGACTTGTTTAACTGAAATGAAGGGGTTTGACTCTCACCATTGCATTTTATGTTTAATGACTCTTTTTCCACATTTTATGTATGGAGGACATGAGGTTGTAACTAAGAGTACACATGTTTATACAGTATCGAATACAGATACACGTTACGAGTTGAGAGAGAGAGAATCATCCATCTTGACAATTAATGGCTCATTTGATGCTCATACGAAAGAAAAAACCTGATTACTATCTAAATGTCCAGATGTGGCTTAGGTGTCCAAGGAGTTCTTTTTTCCCTGTTCTTTATGAACCATTTACTGTAACACATACCTAATCGTACGCATGGACACGTGTTATCCAAACTCCCCAACAAATTTTTTTTTTGTCTTCTTCTCCAGTCCTCCTAAAAGGTTTTATGGGGATGAACTGATATAAAAGATATCCTTGTAAATTAATCAATTACACCGACTAAAAACATTTCCCTGTACAATTTTACCTGTCAATCAATATTACTTGTTATAGAGTCCATTACATTTAAACATTTGACACATTTTATGATTATTCAATACATAAATGCCGACAATTTGTTCAAATTTACTTTTAATTTATTGTTGATGATGTTTAACTGTCCCAAAAAAACAGGTAGTTTTTTATGGCATTAGAATTTTTCATAACAATTGAAAAAGTGGAAGCAAAACTTTAATTTATATGGCTACTGTAGTCCGTAACCAAATAATTCATTGGGAAAACCGGATTGACCACACAGTGAACATCCGAATATTATAGTTTAGCAATACAAATCATATAAATTTGTATTATTAAAAAAATAGTTTTGAATTTGAAGACAGTAATGTATCATCATAAAAAATTTATTAATGCATTTAACATGTCAACAAGAAATTCTTTTATAATGACAGCAATCATGTTGAATTACAAATGTAAAATATACAGACAAATTTTTATTTTTTGTTTTCAAAGAATTCTCATTGAAATTAAATAAATACAGATGCAGACAAAAAAATACAAAATATAAGGCCTGTTTTAAGAATTAAATATGACAAGAAACAAACAATGAGAAAAAGGAGGAGAAATAAAATGTAATGAGATCCGGAACTTGTCTCTTCATCTGTATAATCAGTGGTAGTTTAGCGATACTAATTATGGGGGGTGTTAATTTGACAATTATCATTTCCCAAGCAAAGTCAATAATGATTCTAAAATACATCTCTCTGTCTTCATCCCAAATCTTGAAAGTTAATTTAATATTTCTTTCAATAGACAACTAATTGCTTCTATCTCCTCCCGTCATCACTCACCTTACCTGCCATCTACTTAGAGCAGGTATTTGACCCCCCATGTATCTTTCAAAAAAAAGTACAAAATCTTCTTTATAAAAATTTCTATTAGACAGGTAGCTAGCCAATTTAATCAAAATACCAGCACAACAGTCAATCCAAATTAAAAAAATAGAATATTTTATTGTAGGCAACGTAACATTGTATTAAATTACATAGCCAGAGTCATATAGAAATGGTACTTATGTCGATTAAGAGTAATCATAAACGAACATCAAGAAGGACGTTGTAATCACCATAAGTTTGTTTGTTCATAACTTATGATTCTTCAACTTGGCGTATATTAGCAAGACCAACAATTAGCATTAGCTCAACCTGAAAGGCATTAATGGTAAAATAAGTACTTTTTTCCCTACTGGTCTTCACACAACTAAAACTTACTAGTACAACTCTAGCGAGTACATTCTACATAAAATATAATCATAGTTAAAATATCATAACTTTATACAATTTTTCTAATACTTCATCCATCTTCTTCCCCCCTCCCCAAAGATTTTTCCAGATTACCTTCCTATCTAAAAAGTTAAACCATGTTTAACTTTTTTATTATGTACAAGTAAAACTTATACAATCCCTTATTAATTTTTTTTGTTGAGGTAAAAACTGGAAGAATTTTTTTTAACTGATTACTGAGAATACGCGAGTGCCGAGAATTCTATGAAAAGATTTATGCATGCAGTTTTATGCCATTTTCAAGTGGAGGGGGATTATTGTTATATAACAAGAAAGAGAGAGAGAAAATAAATGAGTAGCAAAAAAAACAAGTTGATTTTTATACACAATGGAATGGTTTAAGATATTTGATGTTATAAGTTGTAGGTTGTAAGTTAAAGGTAGTTTGGGTTTGAAATATACAAGAGCATTAAATGTTCAACTAGTTGGAGTAGTAGTAGTAGACATGTATTTAGTACAAGATGATTTTTCCAGATAAAATAATAACCAACTGCATTCAACTAGCTAATGCTTATACTTATCCATGCTTTTTGTAATGTATAATGAGTGTAAAGTGTGATGGTTTGGTGCACCACCATCACTTCGCTTCACTTCATGCATAATAAACTTTTATTAGATATAAAAAAAGAGAACCGGATACAACATTTCCGTCATGTGATGATTCTTCAGGCTTCTTTTTTACTTACAAGGAGTAATATGTTATATATTATTGTATTTATGTAGCCTTCCCTATTCTCAAGGTGCTGGACTTTTTTTAATTTTGCTTGTGTTTTCTTGTTTCGTCCAACTCCAAAACTCCAATTCCAACTTAAGCTTCTTTTCTCAAACCGTCAGAGTGTTACTCTTGTAATCTTATTTTGTGTTTAGTTTTTTTTCTTCATATTCATAAATTCATCATCGCGTATGACGCATTTGTTGAAAAATGAATATTATTCTTGTTATCTTTCAACCGATGTGTTGGGTGTAGGGGAGTTTGTGTGTGTGTGTGTACAGGTTGCACAGTTATCTTTAATATGATTGCACACTCTAAACAATTTCTTCTCTACAGGTGTCTTAGCACAACTTTCATCATTTGTCTCAAGTAGCAAGTAGCAAGTAGCAAGACTTATTAGCAACGAGTAGCATTCATAGTCTCTCTCTCTCTAATACATTTTATACTCATAAATGTATACAGACATGTATGTACATGATTCGCGATTACAATGCAAAGTATGGAAAAAATTCTTCAAAATTCTAACTTGTTCTCTCTCTCTCTCTCTCAAAGAGGAAACATAAAAAGACTTATTATCTGTAGAGTGTAGTCACTAAAAAGTTGTTTCTCAAAAAGAAGAAGGGGGGTTGTATATTATATAAAAGAAATTATAGAAATCAACAAGAAACAGCTTGTTTGTTCTCTATTTTATTTTGGACCGGGCGAGAAGGAGCAGAGCGAGAGAGAGAGAGAAAATTGAGAATTGAATTCGTGCTCTGAATTTAAATTCCCATTACGATAGTTTTACTATAACAGACTATGTAAGTGAGTAAAAAAGAAGAAAACGGAGATTAATGCACTTGTGATCTAGCAAATGATTGCCGAACAGTCATAAGAGGATAATTTGTACTCTTATAATTTCCTTGTCGGTTTCCCAAAAAAAAAAAGTTCCAGGAGGAGCAGGAGCAACAACTTTCAAGAATGCCGGACAAACTAATGAGTAACGATGTGTGTGGAGATATTCATGACCTAGATGTGTATATGTACATGTACATGTTTTTTATAGTTTTCCAAGTTATTTAATAAATTGTTCAATCGTCTCTTTTACAGATACCTCAGGATTTCCCTCAAATTCTTGGAATATTCCATTAAATTTCGAGACTCTCACAATCTCATAGATGTAACTGGAGAGAGATGAAGATATAAAGAAAATTAAATATTTGTGTCATTTAGTATGCTCATGAAACAAAAATCTAGACCGACTTGAAAAAAAAGTAGGGAAAAATCTTCATCTTGTTTGTCTCAACGTGGGCAATCACAATTATTAATAATAATTGAAGTTGACAAGTGAAACAAGTGAAGCTGAAAGGATACTCTACAAAAGAGAGAGAGAGTATTACCTACCGTGGGTTATTTTTTTTGTATGATTATGTACATGACTTTATGATGAGAGTATAGGGGTACTAGTTGAAAATATTTTAAAAGGGTTAGACAAGCGGCCGTCCGTTCACATAAAGTAAAGAAGATTGTTTAAAACTTGTACTTTGTGGGTAATCAGTTGTAATCAAAATCACAGGATAGACATTTATGTGGTTAAAAAAAGAGAAGCCGCATCAGCAAGATAAATGAATCTAGTGATCTTATAACTTGTTTCTTGTTTCCCGGAGCTTCACCTCTCTCTCTCTCTCTCTCTCTCTCTTTCATCTTGTGCTCAAACTCAAACTCAATGTATAGTTTTCTTCCGTGTATTTGTACAAATGTACACAAGAGCGTAACAATGATTATATTGTTACAATATAATCATATATATTAATACTAGAAATGGTATTCTTTACTCTATAAATAAAAAGTCACAAAAAAAGTAGAGAGAGAGAGCTCGAGGGTTCGAATAATTTCAATAAAGTTGGAGTTTAAATCAAAAAAGAGTAATGGAATGTCTTTCAGCCTCTCGACACAACCCCAGCGGTTCCTCTATTTTTGATCACAAAATGTTGTTTTCTCTACTTGTGAACTTGTCGTCGTTCATGTTTTTTATTCCTTTTTCTCCCTCAAAAGAAAAACAATTTTTTTTGTAAAGTTAAACTCTCTCTCTCTCAACTGGACTTTACATTGTTACTAATTTTCTACCCAACTGAGACTAGGTTGACTTTGCATTTAAATTACTTTTTTTCTGACATATTATTTGTATAACACTCTTCTCCTACTAGTCCTACTCCACTGGAATATGAATATTGACTACAAACTTGGACATGAGAAAAGTAAAGTGTACAGTCATTTCCATTGGATTATAAATTACGAGCATCTCTCTCTCTGTAGATTCCAAGTTAAAATATTTTGTACTCCTTGAGTGTATTACCATTGAAATGAAGAAAATAGTAATAAAATAAATTAGAATTTTATTACCTTTAAATATTTCACGCTTTATGAAACGTATCTTACTAGTTATCCATGAATAAGTTGATTGTTCAACAAAAAAAAATATGGACGAGTGAGTGTAACAAAAAGTAACAAATTTTTACATGTAATTCAATTTAACTATAACCATCGTAGCACCAACATTCTACAACAAACTAAATCTTATCAAGTACACTAAATGTCAATGAGTAGCTTGGAACCTGTTGACAGGTTTTGAAGGAATATCTGTAGATTATCATACATACATACATATATTTGTATGCCCTTAAAGGTTATTTCCAATTCTACAGACATGTAATATTAACTTGCTGGTTCTCTTCTGTGTGGTGGAGGTACAGGTAAGAGTACCAGAGTCAATGTTAAAATATGAGAATGTAACAATTTATAAAGACAAGCTTTATCTTAAGGTGAGGGCTATCCATTTTTTTCCTTGTAAAGAGTAAGAGTAAAAATCCTCCTTTGAATGAAGAATAAAGTCTGTATAATATTCGGATTAAGATGGATTCATTAGTTAGACAGACAAGTGATGGACAGGTAACAAACATGTCGGAAAGTATACCGAGGGAATGAAATGATAATGACTGAACGTTTGTTGTGTGGACTTAAAAAGTTTTTACAAAAAAAACACACACACACAAGAAAAAGATGGATTGGTCGCGGTGGAGGGGAAACAGAGTAAAAATACAAAAATATCAACTACACAACATTACAAATGGGGCTAAGGAGCTACAGTACAAGAGCAAGTGTTTAACGACAGATAAATTTACTCCAGTCACTCACTTGCCCATTCTCTCTCTCTCTCTCTTTGCATCCTGGATTGAGTTTGAGTTTAGGCTTTGTATGAGTTGAATTTTCTTATGTAACAGAGAGAGAGAGAGAGGTATATCTGTAGACTTTTAGAAATGAAGGATGTGGATAATGCTTAAAAAATATATATATTGTATAAAGATGGAGAGACATGAGGAAGACACACAATGTAATGAAGGCAAAGTTTCATCAGTGGAATCCTGAGTTTAGAAAGAGTCACCGAGATAGTTTGTTGATTGATGGAACGAGAGGGAATGGGGGTTACGGGTTTCACAAGGAGAAATAAGACAGAAAGCAGAGGCTGTCTTCCACATGTTGTGTCCAACTATTTTTTCAACTTCATTTCATCATTGTACAATACACAAGAGTACATACAAACATTTTCCCCTCTGATTACAACTCCACTTGTTACACTTTTAAAGAGAAGGACAAGAAAAGACTGAAATGTCATAAGCCATTGTGAGGGAAGCTTGGTAGGTGTTGTAGTATATGCTATTGCTATTGTGTATATTAAATTGCATGAAATTCTTTTTCTTCAATGTCAAACTACTCACTAACATAAGGACAGTGAGAAAATTAGAATATTTACTGAGGGAGAGAGAGAAACTTGTGCCACCCACGCTGGAGCTATGCGGGTCATTTGAACAATTTTTTTTGTGTGTGGGACTATAATCAGGATGAAATTTTACGACTGAAAGGGATCACCGAACATTGCGATGACAAGCGACAGGATGTTATAATCATTTGATACTCCTTCCTCTCCCTCTCTCCCCTTCTTCTCTTGATGATCTTGGGGGAGAGTGATAGAAGTGAAGTGCAAAACATTTGTATTTAGCATATACTCTATTCTATATATTTAAATATACATATGGACATTCCTATTAATAATTTTAGACTCTTTAGGAGAGCTCATCCTTATAATTTGAGAAGGGTACAATTTAAAACTTTGTGAGTCACTCTCAGAGTATAAAAATCATGTTTGGCACATTTAATGCAGAGGAGGATGTGTCAAATTTTTTTTTGGAGGGGGATCTCGAAGTGATGAAATAAATTCTTGTGAAAAGTTTTGTCTTTGCCAAGAAAAACGTCATGGATGAAAATGTGATAAAATTGAGATGTTCCAATGACAACGTTTCTTTTAAAAAAATTGTATTTATTTTTTTCATAGTTTACCCTCCACATTGACTTAAATAGAATTGACAATTAAATCATCAAATTTGTAACCACTTAAATTCCACAATCCTCCTTTATCATCTCAGACTATAAGAATTAACCACATAAATATTTTCACTTTGTAAATAAAGTAGGAAAAAAAGCCATTGAAATGAGAGTTTGAAAAAATGAAAAAGTAAATTTTTCTCTCTTGAATCTCTCACAGTATGTTCCCTCATCTTGTTTTCTTAATCATTATCAAGATGAAGTAAATCACCTTACAAGTCAAATAAAGGTGGGAAAGTATTTGCTGTTGGTAGGAAAAATGGTCAGCTCTCATTCATTTTCTCTCCCTGCTTTGTTTTCCCCTCTGAAAACTCACAGTTGTCAAAATCTCACTATGGTGCACTGGTGGACCGACCAAAAAAACGAGATGTTCAATTCTTATTCTTTTATGTGTACTGTACAACTGCCTTAACTATCTGCCTTACTAGAAGACCACCTTCATACATTCCCTTTCATACTCTTAAGGGTTTCTTTCACTAAATAAATAGTCTCTCTCTCTCTCTACATAACACTCATATAATAGCCTATACCCTTGACAGCAATATGTTACAAATATACAAACTTGTTGTAACTGTTGTAATTCCTCTATACATTTATAACATAGTGTAGAGGTCACAGGAGGTTTTTTTTTAGTTCCATTCTTATCTTCAAGATGAAGAAAAAGTATAATACAAGACAGCAAAATGTTTTGCCTTTCTTATTCTCAATATTTTACTCACAACACCTTATTCTCCTCCTTTTTTTTGTCAAAGAGAGAAAATGAAGCAACCTGTACAAAATATTTCATTCTTCACACAAAAAAATATTCACTTAACGACACTTTTCATTGTACTCACCAAAAAATCTCTATACAAAAAAAATCCTTTGCAGGTTGTCTACAACTGAAATAAAAATAGTTGATTAGTTTCTTTTTCTCTCTCTCTCTCTTTTTGGAGAGAAAAAAACGTGTAATGACACACTTTTCTCATGGAATGTCCCTCAGGAATGACCTTTTACATAAAAATCAAGTAAAACATGTACCTTCATCTTCATTTCATCTTCAAGAGAAAGAGAGAGAAAAAAAAATGGAGGATGGGAATAGAAAATTTCATTATAAAATAACACAGCAAAATTTATTATGTACAAACACTTACGATTAGTACTTGTCTCAACTTTTATTTAATGCCCCGTACATTGTACTTTTTGTATAGTTAATTTTGGATTGAGGCTATAAAAAAAATCGGCATGAGATTCCAATTAGTAAAGGGGCTGATTATGATTGAGGAGAGTGTACAAAGTATCTGTATTGATGATTTGCATGACATTCTGGAGATGGAGAGTGGAGGGGAGGAGGGGGGGATCAATCAATACGTCGATAGTATCCATGTCCATTATAATATAATACCTCGTGCCATGTCGTGAGTAATCAATGGAAGTCTGTTGTTATAAAAGCTATCAAAAGAGAAGAAGAAGGAGGAGGAGGAGGAGGAGGTGGTTCACCAAAAACTAAGTGTGCTGATGACTGCTGCCATTCCATTTTATTTTCCAATGGGGCACTCCCACATTGAAATCTCATGATCGAAACACAACGTAATGTGTCTTGAAGACTTTAACTTCATTTTTCAGCCTTTTCAGCCACAACAAATTCCTTCCGAATTGACTCCCAACAGGGGGTCTCTAACCATTCACTACTGTCATTTTTCCTATACTTTTTCATCCTCTCTCTCTCTCTAGTACATGGATTGAATCTAATGTACTAACGGGAAGAGTCTAACCATTTTTATTTGCATATTCCATCCTTCCATGTGTCGACATTTTCTTCCTTCATGTCAATTTTTTTTTTCTCTCTCTCTCTCTCTCTTTCAACTACTGCATAGAATTTATTGTAGAAAATAAAATGACAAAATATTATTAGTTTTTAAAAATAAATGACAAAATTAAAATCACCAACTAAAAATTATATCTGTAGACACAAGTCACACAAGAGATGAAGAAAATAGTTGACATGATCTTTAAAGAAAATGAACAAGAGATGTAATAGTCAAGAGAGAGAGAGAGTTTATTATGTATCACATTTTTTTCATTCTAGAGATATTCTATAAAAAAAGAGTCTTGTTGAATGGAATATCAGTACACGCACCTGTTCTAATGTAATTGTATGCGGCAATAGAGTCAGTACAGGTCGGAGATCTCCATCATTTTTATAATAAAAGTCACTTATAAACTTAGTTGCATGTTGTGCCCAGGTTCCATTCATGATAAGAGGGTTCGAGACCCATAAGAAAAATTCTCTGAGGCAATCTTCTCCTTGTTCATTCGTTAGTTGGTATATATTTGGTCAAAAAAAAAGTTTTGCTCTGTCTCTGTCTGATGTGTAGATACGAGAAAAGTCCATAGCGGTTATGTTTCTCTCTCTCTCTCTCTCAAACATAAGTAACTGATAGGGATAACAAAACAGTATAAAACTTTGAAATCTTCCTTACAGGCAGGAGGACAAAGAGTTATGATGAGTTCTCATCAATGGCAATGGAATTTCTCGTCACATTTACTACACACATGTATATGTATGTTGTACAGTATGTAGTACAAGTATGAAATTAAATAAATAAAATGAATTGACCCTACATAAATTCTCCTCACGGCTTCTTCTTGTGTATCAAGAATCAAGAATTTTTTCGTGGACCCATTCACCTGTTACGACTCGGAATTCTTTCAATGAAATATTTATACGTCTCTTTTTTTCCACTCTGATTGCAATTATTGTTATAAGACATGTTGAACCAGGATTCTTTTTTTTGTGACCTAAAGGTTTCTTAACGAGTCAAACTCAATTTTTGGAATTTTATTTTAAATATGTATATTTTTCTTTTATTTATAATATGTAAAGTTCTATTTGAGGAATTTTGTAGGATTTTTGTATTTTTAATTTTCTGATCAGTTTATTTTCTAAAATGCAATGTAAAAAAACTGCTAAAAATAAATTTGTCATTGAACAATAATAAATAATAGTCCTTTTAATTAATCATTTTCTTTAAAAAAACTGAGATATGAATGAACATATCTGTAGCTCGTGCTCTTGGCTCATTGTTCAGTGCACATGACAGTCAAAAGATAAAAAAAAGAAGAGGCTTCAAAGAGAAGTGATATTAACACGTCCTTAATTAGCCCAAGACGCTCTCTCTCTACATTGACAAAAGCCACTTAGACGTAATGAAGTCAAGACGAAAGAGAAGGGTACAAGTTTGAATGGTGGAGGAAAAAAAAAGATTTTTTTAAAAATCCATGTGAGATGGAGAGAGAGAGAGAAACGTCAGGATAGCTTTTAAAATTGAGTATATTTTTTGACATGACAGGGAGAGAGAGAGAGAGAGAAGGGATGGATGTTGGGACATTGATGATGGGGGTAAGAAATCCGAATAATGATAAAGAAGGTTGGACTTGGCCTTCCCTGTCCTACCTGCAGTGAGGTGTTATAATCTTAATGTATGTGGATGGATGGATGGACCAACCGAGGGAAATCAATAGATTCGTCATGCAACTTACCATCAATTGTTACTTTGTTAAACTACCCTTAGAGCCTACAACAAGAACAACGTTCAACTATTTTTTTACTATACCTAAAAATACACATGTACAAGCTTTCATCCCACGTCGATTAAGTCAACAATAAGGCACTGCTGCTTCTTTACAAAGACTCCACTACATTTTCTCTTATCTTACCTCACCATCAATTTGGGGGATTGAGCCGAGTCATTTTTTTAGCAATTTTCGCTCTTCTTCTCCTTCTCCTTCGTCATCCATTTTATATAATAATTTTCGAGAGGGAGTATTATTTATAGTTATTTTTATTCTATATTTTTTTTCTAGAGGAGTTAACAATTTAATAATTCAATTGACTATCAGTATGACAATTTTTTTTCATCATCTCATGTGGTGTGGTTCACAAGTCAGCCATGTTTAAAAAATGAAGATGGAAAAAAGTAAAAATGTCTCACTCACTTTTGGTCTCTGAGTAAAAATAAAATAAAAAAGTTTGACTTCACACGTGGACGGGAAGGAATGGGGACAATTGATTAGAAATCATTGAAGTTGACACTTTGTAATTCTCTTATGTCATGTCGGTCGCACACGTTTTTTACTAGGAACAGCTTGAGACGAGAAGTTGAGGACAATGCAAGTCACCACTGTCATGATTACTCCTCGACAATTTGTGAAAAGAATATGTAAGTTAATATTAACATTTATATCTTTAAATGTATTATCTGAGAGAGAGAGAGATACTCGAAATACACAAAAGCTTGTTTCATTTTTTTTTTCTTCTTCTTCTGCACTATCATCTTGTCTCTATCTCTTGTCCCTGCCTTTGAGAAGCTTCAACATCCAACTAATTGTGAGCACGTTACCGTGCCAAGATAGAGCGGCAGATTGTCGGATATTGTGATGGGCAGGATAAATGTTACCAAAAAAAATTTGTTGCTTTGTATTATTATTTTTAAAACTAAGTGTTTTATCTTATTTAACTAAAGTACATACCTAGTTTAAAAATCTTTTTAAAAAATAACACAATCTTTTCTACTATGAAAATGTTGTTTTTTTAATCTGACTTCTGACTACCTCAAACTTGAATTTTGTAACCCTTTTTTTTACGTCATCAATTTCAACCGATTAAAATTAATTTTATACGATTGGTCACTCTATTTTTTTGATGTACAAGAGATTTGAGTTTATGAAAATAATGTTGGGGAGAATTTTTGTGGAGAAATATTTTTGTCCATCAAAAAATACTAAAAAAAACCTCCTGTTGAGTCTCTCGTCTTATTCGTCAAGTTGTTTTTATTTTCTCGGTTGTGCCTCATGTTCTTCATCTTTTCAGTCTTAAATTATCTTTCCCTTTTTTTTCTCTTCATTCCACATTTTCTTGTGTCTTGTCCTGTCATTTCAAAACCTTCGTCACACACACAAAACTTTTTTGATAAAATATTACAAATAACATTTCCCACAGTTAAAATTTCCTCATTTACATTTATCTATAAAAAAGAAAATTTTTCGGTGATATTTCTTTTGTACAAATTAAATGAAAAGTGTATCCCCACATTAAATCTCTACACTCTGTAATAAACTCTCTCTCTTATTGTAGACAAGACTCAACAAGAAAAAAAGGGTTCGTGATGGCTCTCTGAATGTTGTGAGATGATTTTCTTTTAACAAGGTTTTGTAAATATGTATTTTATTAAAGAAATATATAATGGGGATTTAATTTAATATGAAAATATATACAGTGTACAATGCATGCAAACATTTTTTCAACTTACCCGAGTCAGATGATATGAAATTTGACGTTAGTTAGAAGAAGGGGGGAATGCAAAGTCTTGTTAGGGTTGTCGTGTGTTATTTTTGTGAGGAGGCATTGGTATGTTGATATTTTGAATATATTGTTGTGCGTATCAACATCCACTGTTTATTTTTAGTTAACCTGACCACCTAACAGCCACATGGACAGCTTGAATCGGAGTCACAGATGGATTAGATGGACGGATGGATGGGGCTTCACAGCAGCCATCCCATCAACTTTGTATCTCTTACCTGAACCGTTTTTCATGTTCTCCTAATAGAAATTCTCGACGTGGACCATGTTCACTTTTCACGTTCTCGGCACGCAGCTCCTCCATCTGAGAGAGAGAGAGGAGGGTACAAGCACTTGTCCCTTAGCCTTTTTTTAAAACCAGCCACTTGGGTCACCTGTGCCATCATTTTGCCCTCCAACTCACGTGCCTGGGTAAATGCAAACTATTCGTGGTATTTTACTAAATTTATCTCAAATCAATTGATAGAAAAAAAATACTTTATGAAATTTTACTCCTCATCTTGTCCTTTCACTTGTTGACACTCTTGATAGAAATTTAAATGTATTTTTTATTTATATCTGACTTGAATTCCAATTTTTTAAATTCATGCCCTTCCTTTTTAATCAATGCATTATAAATAATATGTACAATGCAATACAGAGTGTTAAAATATTTTTGTTGTCGAATTCTTTTACTTGTTTTTTTCTCTATGATACTTACCTGTGTTACATTACAATTTACAGGTAGACAAATGGTAGTGTGACTGAACTCTTGGTTAAATGACTGCCATATCAGTATTTGAATGAAAGAGATTTTATATACATTAATAAATAGAGAGAGAGAGAGAAAAAATAGGTATGTACAATCATTTAAGTTTTTGTGATTCAAAATAAAGTCGAAGGCTATATAAAGTACAGAGCCCTCAAAGTTTTGTGTCTTGTTTGTCTCATAGAATAGAAAAACTGAAGACAATTGTATTGGCACCTGAATTTCGAAGAAGACGGATGACTCTACGGGGTCACCGTCACTCGATACTATAAACTGTAAGATGTAGAGACAAATAACAAAAACTTTTTTGCTTCCTCTCACTCCATGAATGTTTGACTCTGTGAGTTTGTAAAGATGTAATAATATTATTAAGGCTATACATATATAACTTGTTAAAAGTGTTATATGGTCGTACTTCTTGTGTAATAATGTGTACGAGGTACATATGAGAAGGTAATTTTCAATCTTCTCTCTCTCTCTCTTCATCACTATGGATCACTATGAGAAAAAATTCCCTTCTTCCACCCAAGTCCCATAGGGATTGGCGTAGGGATTGTTGGAATGCATTGTCTTATTGAAATGACGAGTGGGTCATTTCACCTAGAGATTTGTCAATATGATTCGATATTAACATGTTGTCTAGAATATCAAACAGCCTCCCCAATTTTTTTTTGTGAAAGCCTGCTGTGGAAGAAGCAATCAATAATAAAATTGTCTTGAATTGACTTTAAGACATGACTCTAAAAAATTTACTCTTTTAACCATCATCATCTTCTTTATTTTCTTTTGCAATAATAAACCACAACCACCATCAAGTTCTTCTTTACAACTAAATTTAAAATGATGAATCAAAATCAAAAGTTTGTTGACTGTTTGACTCTCCTCATAGACATAATTGTCTATGAAAATTATTAAATTTATTTTGCATGTACATTTTTAGAGATACACATTAACTTAAAAATAATTACATGATGTATCATGTACTACACAATATTTTGTGTGTAATTTATTTTAAAAGACTATGGGGCTTGTCCTGGTTAAATGAAGATGAAAAAAATAGTAAGGTCTGTACAGATATCTGTACAGATATATTGTGATGAACGACTATTACCTTGAGAGTCATGCGATTCTTGTTGTGTTCTATTCATATCAAAATGGAATTTTCCCCCTTGCAAACAAAGACAATCGTAAAAGTTGGATGCGTGCAGCTGCAAAGAAGAAGAAAAAAAGAAGAAGACCAAGAGAGAGAGAGAGAGATCGTCAGATCTATTATCTATTCTTCTTCAAGTCAAGTAGTTACAGCAATTGTCTCGTCTTCGGTGGTCTTCCGCCTTTTCTCTTTCCTTCCCTTCCCCCTCCTTTTTCTGTACAGTGTACACTAATACACCTCAACCGTTCAATTTGGAATGTCTTTATGAGCCCGAAAATTTTGATGTAGTCGATGATAGGGCCACACGTCAAGTGCCAAAGTGGATGTTCACTCCATGGAGAAGAAAAAAAAATGTTTGATGCCGATTTTTCTATTCTTATTGACAGTTTTAGTGCAGCTAATGGAACTTCTTCTCTTTTTTTTTACTCTCTTTTCATTCAAACATCCTTATAATATCTCTCTCTCTCTCTCTCTACATTCACCAAAAAATATTTAATATTTTTTTTACATGGGACAGGAAAAAATAGTTACTTAAAATGTCCGAGTCAAAAAATACTTTTTTTTTGTTTGAAATCTCACAGAGACTTCTACTGTACCTACTCCATACTCATATAATGTGAATAAAGTAGGGGAGGCTTGTTGTTCAGTGTTAGAAAGTTATTAAAGAGATAAAATCTTTTACATCACCTCTTTCTCTATTTTTCAATTGGCATTTCCGGTCCTTGTACTGGCACGAAGTCCTTGTACTCCCTTGAAATATTTGTACTGGAATATTTATTATTATTTGTAATTTAGTATCTGTAAATTCTTATTCTAATAGACAAATTAGTGGGGTTCGAAAAAAGTGTAGGGATATTTTCTTCTTTTTTTGACAGATTCAAACAATACAAAACAGCCATGTTGAGAGTCTTAGTCAAAGAGACTAAAAAAAGAGGGGAAGGGAAATGGTGATTGAAGTTTTTTTTAGAAAAAAAGAATGGAGAGACGGCATATGGAGGAGGATGAAGGATTCAGTTGATTTTGCATTGGAATGGGGAGAAGAAGAAAAAAAAAGAAAGTAGATGGAGAAAAGGGAGATTTGAGGAAATTTGTAAAAAGCATTTTGGAGGAAGGTGGTTGGTTAGGAGGAGAGCTAAGGATTTTCAAGCCCTTGGTTTCCCCTAGCTTATCCAAAGGATTTGTGAGTGCTACACATCTCACATTCTTCTGAGAGTGTTTTCTTTGTGTGTGTAGCAAGAGAGAGAGATTCGCCTATTCTCGAGAGATTTCGCAATCCTTTTCTACAATTCCATCCAGTCATGGATCCAGCTTACCACGTCACTTGTACATCTCAGTGGTTCATCCCTCACTTTTTCTTCCCCCTCTCAAATTCTAATTGATGTAACCACATCCACATGGACCATGTGTGACAATTTTACTTTTTGTCTTGCATTTAAATCAAGTATAGGTACATCTCTGTTACAATAAATTCTGATAAAATTTTATAGTCATTCTCTGTCTTCTGTCTCATTTTGAAAAAACTGGGCGGGACATGAAATGACAAGAAAAACATTTTTTTGTACAAGTGTATAGTTTAAAATGATGAAACAAAAAAAACAGAGTTGATTTTACAGATTAATTAAATTCAGTAGCTTCATTTTTTTCATGTATTATAATATTCATAAAAATAAATTTACTGTGAGAATTCGTCTCACTCATGATGAGAATAAGAGAAAGAGCCCCCCTCAGTATGGATTTGAGATTGTGTAAGAAGATTTTCATATAAAAAGAACAAAAGTCCTTCAGAGATATAAAGGGAGATTTTTTCAAGACATAGAATTTAATATATAAATGTATATGTATGTATGTAAAACAAGTACCCAAATGTACCCTTTATCATTTACTCTCTCTCTCTCCTTTTTTGTGATGTGATTTGAATCTCTGAAGCTGTCATGTTGGTCAAACTGTCTAGCTGTTCGGTAGACTTGTTGGCTCGGTCCTTTTGGTTAGTAGTAGTGAGTGGTACTACTACTACACTTGGGAAAGGCTATTTTGTGTGTGTGGATTGCTAAAGTCGTTAAAAATAATATAATAAGCCTCAATGTGCCTACTGCCTATACACCTCATTCTCATTTTTTTTATATTATGCAACCACTTCAGGGGGACTCTCTTCTCCGTCATAGTCAAAAAGTCAAAGTACATGATAAAAATTTCTATTTTCTTTCTCACTAAATCCTTTCTTCATGTCATCTTAGTCTTCTTTTTCTTTCTGTCTTGGGGTAAAAATTTATTATTAAGAATTCTATACCTCCATCTTCTTCTTCTCCTCTCCTTCATCATCGTTTTGGTTTTGATTCCTTTGAACAACTCTCTCTCTCTCTCTTCTTTGCATATCATGCCAAAGACTTAAAGAATTATCAAAGTAAAGCAATCGCAGTAGTCAAAATTAATATTTTACATGCATACAAAGTGATACGTGCCGAGTTGTTGTGTGATGAACGACCGACATGCTCATGCCCTACCAGTTCCCCTTTTTTCAAACTTTTTATTCTTTTCTTTCTAAACTTGTAGGTACTTGTGGCACACAATTAAAATGAGTAGCAAAGCTCATCAAAGATTATAGTTTACAGAGAGAGAGAGAATGATAACATAGTTATTAATCTACATTGTTTCCCTTCTCTCTCTCTCTCTACCCGTATATTATTATTTGAAAATTTAACTAAATTTACAGACTGTAGCCTAACCTTTTGATATGTATATTTTATATAAGTTGAAAATGTTGCAATAATTTTTTTCCCTCTCTCTCTCTCTCTCTCTCTCTCTCTCTCTCTAAAGTGACTATAATATATATTAAAAATGACGGCTGTTTTATCCAGCCGCAGTGTAATTAGTATTTCAAGAGCCCATGAGCATTTTTGATGAATGTTAGCACAGGGAGAATTTTTTGGCGGTGCGGTGCTCAAGTGATCAGTAACCTATGTAATTACACTTTATGAGTATGCGAGCAACTCTTTTTGTAAAAAAAACTGCACTGGATTATTGTAGGCGGATATAATGGACTGTGTAAAACTTGTTTTAAAACCATTTTTTTTTTCATTTGAAATTAAACAACATTATTTTTACATATTATAATACATACAAAACTCTTCTCCATGTTATACATTAAATGGTCACTTAATAGCTCAAAGCATATTTCAATAATTGTTTCTCAATCTCCGCCTCCCTCTTTCCTAACAATGGAAATATCCTCCAATGTACACTGTAGACTGTAGTAATCATGAAATATTTTAAACCTGTTTGCCAATAGAGGGGAAACTTTTGCAAAATCATATTTTTCTTCAATTAAAATAACATAATCATTATCAATCAAGTGTAGTTATGGAGGTTAAAAAAGAGCAAAAACATTGAATTATAATTTCCATACATTATTTCAGTAAAATTCTTTAGACTGTCTCTTTTTTTCTAGAGAGAACCTCATTTTAACCTATCATCTTTATATTTTTTACACCTTTTCTATGCTAATTTTACAGTAGTTAAAATGTCTATTAAAATACCAAACTCACTCTCTCTCTCTTATCGGCTATTGAGTAAAATTTTTATGTTACAACATAATGTCTTGATTATAGTTTTTAACAAAAAAAGGGTCTAGTTAATTTTTCTATAGTTAAATAGAGAGATGATAGATGCCGTCAAGTTTGGGTCTTTTTTCACCGAAAAAATTGGGGAAGGGACTTCCCCTATTTATAACTGTTAGGCAAGAAGAATTCACAATGAAGTAAATGGATATCAGTGGGAAAATCATTTTTCTATTGAAATGTCCTTTTTTGTGTTGTGTCTGTTTCCCTTTTTGTGTGTCTCTTTTGTTAGTTTGTGATGATGACATATGTATAAAAATGAAGTTTGTCATGAAGTCATGAAAAAGAGTTAAGTTAAGTCAAGTTTTCTCGAGGGACCCTCAAAATGTGACTACTCATGTGTATGATACACATGAGAATGTGAGGCAACTAACATGAGAGAGAGAGGGAGAGAAAATAGGGACTGAGTGATGGTGAGGGAGGGAGTTAGTGTTTGGGGAATAAGATGGGCTCTAGATCGACAAATTATGTTTGGATGATGCCAATTAGGTACGGATGGACCAGAAGGGTTGGTTGTTAGGGATGAAAAATGACAGAAATAAGTTCCACCGGTTGCGGTATCAGTTGTAACAAATTTTGCAATAAAAAACTATATCACATCACATATCTCTTTTTCAACTTCCCCTTCAATTCTCTACAACTTTCTCTCTCTCTCTCCCCTTCTTTTACTCTTCATATCACGACACATAGACAAAACAGACTTTTTCTACACTCTTGTTCTTCTTGTGTGAGAGCTAATGTCATGTAAACCATCTCATTGGGAAAGTATCAAAAAAGTGTATACTTTTTTTTATATTAAACTCTCTCTCTCTCTCTCTAATGTATTATGTGATATGCAAGTAGCCCATACAAATTTTTAGACCCAAACTCTCCCCATAGTTTTTTTTGTCTTATGGGTAAAATATTCTTCTTACTTATAGTCTTACTAAGGCCCCCCTCTCTCTATCTGTGTCTGTGATGCCTAAAAAATAATATTTTTTTATCGTCATTTTTCCTCTCAAAGATAAGATGCTATTGAGGGATTTGCAAATCTATAAGCACTCAGATGGCTTTTATGACATGCTATTCTCCCTTTCTCTCTGTATAGATGTGAATGTGTCCCCATGTCACTACTTATTACATTAACTATAGTCTCATGTCTTGTATATTCATAATGTTAGTTAAATTTATAGATATAGTCTTTTAACATTTTTTACATATTAAATTATTTTTTTTCCACTACTCTATACACTGTACATGTACCCCCTCCACTTAATATCAAGTACTTATACGATTAGCCATGAGGATCTATTTTATAATATGAGGGAGGGAGGGTAATGCTTATAGTCTTTGTCTTCTTTTTTTGAGAGAGAGAGAGAGGGAGAGAGTTGCCTACACAGATTTTTTAAAAATAATGAAATAATGCTTCTAAGCCTTTCCGCCTCATTTTTATATTATATTGTATTTTTTTAGATCCTTCAATATTAAAAAAATCTAATCCCTCTAGCCATTAATATGCAGGTTTTCCACCGCCTAATACAGGGCATTACCATTGGATGGATTGGTTATGTGAACATAAGCCAACCTCCTAAAAAAACCTTTGCCATCCTGTACCTCGTACAGAGAGAGAGAGAGACGCTCTCAAATTTTAATTTCATTCCTCTCTCCTTTTTTTTCTGTCTTGTCTGTGTGTGTGTGTGTGTGTGCTAACTAATACTGATCTAATATCCTGCCATGCAAATCTCGAGGTTCAATGATAAGACAAGGAAAGAAAAAAAAATCCTTCAGCCCTCCAAACGAATGCTTTCTCTCACTAATTTTCCTCTTAAAAAAACTCATTTCGAGAAGGTTTTTTTTTTATTTTAACCAACTTTACAGAGAAAACAATATTATGGCTCTCTCTCTCTTTTTTCTTTTGGATTTAACTACAAGCTGTCCTTTCAAATTGCCTTTGAAATGACACATTATCTTTTATACTCAACCCACACTCTGTACAGATTCCAATGCATTATGAGAGAGAGAGAGTCTTTCAAGTTTATAGGGAAGCTTTGAGGTTAAATTGGTTAATGCCAATCTCTTTTTGTGTTTTTTCTTCTGCAGATTAATTCTTTTAAGCCATCCACACGAAATGTAAATACAAGACAGTCCCTTATTTCTTTTTACCTCATGGATTAGTACCTCCAAGGCTTTTGTTAGCCACGTTACAAAAAAAAAGAAAAATATTATACTGAAAGGTTATATACATTTTTTATATTAAACACTCATTGGCTTTCTCTTTACAAAAAAAAAGTCTATGACATTTTTTTAGTTGTATCAAAAATTTGGGGATATAAAAAAATTCAATCTCATTATTTTTTAATAATCTTTGTCTCTCTCTCTCTTTCTAATACAATTTTAGCATGCATTATTTGTATCCATAAAAAAAGTTTTTGTCAATTTTAATTTTCTCCTTGAAGTAAAATTTCACAATTTAGTTACATTTGTAGAGCTCTCTGTCTGGGTAATAAAATAAGAAGAAAATTGACTAGAGAAAAAAAAGAAGTTGAATGGCTCCAGCTCCAATGAAAAGAATTGGAAGGCGTGAATGACGTAAAACAAAAGGTTGTCAGCCCTGTCAAAGGGATTGGACGGAGGAGGAGACTGTGAGATGAGGATAATTTAATGCGGATGTCCGAAGCTAATTTGAGTGTTTCATATATGATGGATATTGACCAAAGACTTACATGTACAAAAAAAAGTAAAAAGATATTGACAACATGGAGACCACATGTGTATTTTTTTTGACCACACCACCCAAGTCAATAGAATTTAAATGTGTTTGTCTGTGATGTTTAGTCCTCTCGAAAAAAAACCAAGAGTTCATGTAATAGCACTACTCACTGTCTACCATTTGAGACTATTACATGGTCGAGGAGCCATAATGATGCATGTGGAATCAAGTTTTTGTACGAGTCTATACACAGATACAGTGTACACTGATCACTTCTCTTTCAATCTCAACATTACAATACACACACTGACTGACTACACTTTGGAGTTGTAGCTGTCAGACGAGGAGCCAAATGTGTGCATACTTTGTATGTGACTCCACATTGTGTGTATAATGTAGAACATTTTACACAATGATATTCTGAGAGAGTGAGGGGCCAGTGGCAGTGGCAGTGGACATGAAAATTTTGGAATACAATTCCAAAACTCTCTCTACAAATACTCCATGTGGTCTCTCTACTTTTCTGTGTGTGTGTACAAGTTGGACTTGATGTATTTTTTTTAGCCAAAGAACAAGTAGGAAGCAGCCTGGAGCACATCAGTTGTTGAGCTAATCTTGGATTTATTGTTGAAATCCTTCCAATATCCACCCTGTCTAATTTTTTATTGCGGTTTCTCCATCTCTCTCTCTCTCTCTCTTGTTGTTATCCCCATGTCCATCCTTCCCTCCCCCCTCCTCAATTTATTCTATCTATGACTTGGTTGAAATGCAGACAGTGATACTTATTAGCTAAAATCCATTTATTTACTTCATGTGTCCTGCTAGTGTTACTCCTCTCTCTCTGTCTATTTCGTGTGTGGCAGTTTACAATGGTGTATAAAATTGTGTAAATAAAATTACAAAAGAGGACTATCCTCCTCTCTCGGAGGGACCTTTTGCATATTAACAGCTTACATGGTTTTTTCCTTGTCTATCCAAATATTTAGATTTGTACTTATTTTTAGTCCACACACAGTTTTTCATGTAAGTCGCTTTGTGTGTGTGTAAAATTTATGTACATATTTATTGTTACATTGGAGGAAGCCTTGTATAAAGTAAAGTAATTGATACATGGATTGTGTAATGTAATTCAAATTTAGGTGTTTGTCTAGAGAGAAGAGAACTCACATGACACAACAACTTATGGTGATTTTCGTGTTGGGGAGGGAGAGAATGTGTGTTTTCCGCGTTGTGTGTTACAAAATATTGTGGGCAACACAAGACAAGGCAGTGTCGTCGTTTTTCCTAGATCCTCCCCTCAAATCACTCTCTCTCTCTCTCTCTCTCTCTCTCTCTCTACCTCTCTTCCATTTATTATTCCTCCATTCTCTAGTCTACAGTTCTACCGAGTGGCAGAGAGAGAGAGAGAGAGAGAGAGAGATCTCCACTTGAAGCCTCTGTATATAATTCAGATTGTCCTCTTTTTTCCCTTTACAATCTGTCACTTTACTATGGCCGCCTTCCCATCCCCCCTCAACGACCACGACCACTACAGATGAGGACTAGGACCTTCTATCTTGAGGACTAGCCATACCAATTTATTCAATGAATTCGCTTTGGAATTATTTTGAATTAGACCATCTTTATTATTATTGTATGGGATACAAGGGCCTGTCCCGCCCGTAATATAATTAGCCTTTCTTTTCATGCTACCTTCATTTTCTCTCTCTCTCCCTGTAGTAAATTTAACTATTCCCCAAATTCACCCCACTGTACTTGTCCCTTGTCCCAGTCTATTATTTTTACAATTAGGAATAATACACAAATAAAATTGAATTATTATTTTTTTGTCAACCATTTTATTGTCAATTAATTTAACTACAGAGATATTAAACTGTATTTTTACAGTTGTAAAGTACAGTAAAATATAAATGAATTTATTTTCTCCAATAAAACGTTCAAGGTTAGCTAAAGTACCAAGAATATACAAATTTTCATCAATACCTACAACAATTTAGAAAGTGTTAACTATAATTAACAAGTTTATAATAAATTCAATGTTAAATGACATTTTCTAGTGAGATTATCACTGAAAAAGGTAAAAAGTTGTTTTAAAAAATATTTTACTACAAAAGAAAGTTTTATAAAGGCAACTTTCATCAAAACTTGTACGGGGAAAGGAAAAAAGAAGATAGGGAATTTTTTTAAAGAGCATACGCTTCTTTAAGAAAAAAAAGAATCACGTCACAGAAGATAAAGTTAGGTTTACAAGTTTGTTTAGTTGAGATACATAACATGGGGACTGGAGGAGAGTTATACATGTTAAAATGAAGAGAACAAAGTTTTTTTTGCCAGAAAAAGAATTTGGAGACAAGAGAGAGAGAGAGAGAGAGAGAGAGAGAGAGAGTGAAGAAATTTTGAAGAGACTTAGAAAGACGGGGACAATCAGCAAGTAAAATCTAGTTTGAAAATCTGGAGATGGGGGAATGGGAAGGAGAGAGGGAAAAAGTGGTAATTCTAAGAAGAGAAGAAGGGAATGACATGGAGGTGAGCTGATGAGCCATTTCCATTCCACCGAGTTACTGTTCATCGTGCAAATAGGGGCATTAATTAGCATTTATATAGCTTACTAGTAATTATCCCATTAAGTCCCTGCCGCCGTCTGGGAAGGGAAGGCGAGATGTTTCGGTGTGAAAAGAATGACGTGAAATTTCCTCTGAGACCTATTTCAAGCAAATGAGAGACCCAGCTAAATGGGTGATTAAGGATACAAAAGAAATGAAGTGAGGGAGAAGTGACTCAAGTCCCTGTCATCCGCTCCACCGTCCCAAGATAAACGGACCAAATTCTCCAACCCGATAGGTCCAAGTCTCCCTCACAGATTCGAATTTGTCACACCCAAATTCCCATTTATTTACCCACTCAATCTGCGTGCGTGCGTGTGTCTCTCTCTCTCCTTTTCAGTGTTTATATCAGTGGCTAAAATTTATACACTTTGAGCTAGCTTTACTCTCCACTCTCTCTTCTAATATAAAAACAAGAACTTGTCTCCATTTTGAAATGGACCAAAAATCCTCGTTCCTCGTCGTCGTATACTAGTTGGGCCGTAGAAAATTCTTTAGTCGAAGACAATAAAATTTCTTGAAAAAGATCACTTGCCTAAACCTTTTCCCATTTCTCTCATTTTATTACTTTGTTTTGTGTCCTCTCTCTCTCTCTCTGCTTGTGTGTCTCTACTATGAACTCATTTGCCTTTAACTCAAATCTAATCAATATTTATATATACAACAATACACATGTACAGTCGATTGCTTCCCCCCTCTCTCAATTTGTTTGTTTATTTCCATCCCAAATAAATACAAAAATCTCCTTGAAACACATTCAACATAATTGTATAATTACAGTAGCAAATTTTGTACAGTATGAGCGTCTTTTTTAATACTCTTGACTTTTTAAAATAATACAAATTACACACACACACAATATATATACAAATAATAAAAATACACAAGACACAAAAAATCAACATAAATACTTACATAAATATACACACAGAAAAAAGTTGGGAAGCAAGAATATTTGAATATTTTTTTTGGTACAGGAAACTAAAGGCTACTAGCCGTCTCTTAAGTGGACAAAGTTGTTGACTTGAGTTACGATACAAAACAACATTTCATAGTTTGGTCAATGGGAAGCAGCTAGCCTGTGGTTTTGAAGATGTGAAGAAAACTTTTGGTTCTCTTCTTATGACTCTCCAAAAAGAAGAAGAAGAAGGAGAAAAAAAACAAGTGACTTGTGAGAAGACAGAAAAGATACTTTTTCTTCCTAATTTTTGGTATTCATAGCAAAACCCTTGTGGTCATGTGAAACTTGGCGATAAAATGTTTTTTTCAAGGAGTTACTAAAGGCATATGAAATGAGCTGTGTACAAGCCTACCTCTCTCTACCTACCAGGAGCTTGATGGATAAAAATGAAGAGAGAGAGAGAGAGATGAAAAATTCTTCCAGCACTCCACTCCTGATGACAATAATAATAATTCATGTAAGGTACAATAAACATAACAATAGATGGAAAAAAAAATTTCTATCCCATATGTGAGCCTCTACAAAATATTCTAGGGAAAGATGGTCACAATTTCTCTTTCTCTCTCTCTTGTAATATAACACAGAGACTCATATTGTCACCATAATCCAAAAATATGTAATATAATGAAAAGTTGTATAGGTTCACCAAGAAAAAAATCAAGAATCAGCTACTACTTAAATGCTTCACGTGAGCTCTCTCTCTCTCTCTCAGGGTTTGATGCTAATGCTGATGCTGTCGTCGTAGTTTTTTAGGAGGATAAAAGTGGATGTAGTAGGATGAAGTTCAAGTTTAAATGGCTCCTTCTCTATATTTTTTTCCTTTTGGTGAATTACTGTTACTATCTGTATTCCTGTGAAGGAGCGTTTTATTTTATATATGGAAAATTATGTAATATATTTTTATTATTATAATATTGTACAAAACTTTTACTCTTTGAGAGAGTGTGTGTTGTGTTAATGGGATGGCATGATAATTTCTCTCTCTCTCTCTCTCTCTCTTTCTATGGAAGGAAAACTCATAGAAAAATCTGGTTATACTTTAGTCATCACTTTGTCTCTTTTGGTGAGTTGAATTTACGAGCCACCCCTGACTTGACTTGGAGGAGCTACTTGGAAGCACACACAAATTTGTGCCGGTTTGTCCACATCCAGTTAGTCCTTGCCCTTTGCCTCTTTTATTTCCTTTCCAGAGAGACAGAGAGAGAGAGAGGATAGTGCCAAATAACGTTTGACACCTTTGTTCAATTAAATACCTGGGTGTTTATATGTATCCAACAAGAAAATAGTTTGAAAAACTATATATCATTATGTAGGGCTTGAGGTTTTACTCATAATACTCAAAAATCTTTTGCTCTATGACCTTTGACTTTTTTGAGTGTACTATAAAATTTTTGTGGCTAGGATATATAACTATTGAGTACCTATACTTTATTTTGTGGCTGTACGAGGGGGGGGGGACTCTCACTATCGTCAGAACACATTTTAAAGTTTTGAGCATTCCTTCATTTGAAAATATTTTGTGCATACTCCATACTCTCGTACACGATGCTTCAAGTCGTTTACCTTAGTTTCATTTGTAAGTCTGCATGTCTAAATGAATGAGCAACATGTTTTCCTCTCTCTCTCTCTCTCTCTCTTTATAATAAAATGAAACATGGAGCTTTCATGTTCTTTTAATTTTTCTGTCTGTCTACTGATATGTACCAAGTGTTGTCTAATGTACAAAGTCAAAAGCCCCAAAGGAGAGCCAAGCCTTTACCAATCATCCGAAAATCTCTGACAAAGGTTTTAACCATATAGTCCTCCTTGTTAAGTGTATTAGGAAGTATGTCTGTATGTGTTGTTGATTTGTATGGCTTAGAATAAGTATTATATTTTTTTTCCTTTTTCACCTTTCCTTCAGAGATGAGATGACCCATGTCATGTTCAGGAAAAAGTGATGCTTGGGTGCTGACTTTTCAACTCCATATCAACAGCACCAGTCAACTTGTTAAAAGTGACAAAGGGACAAAATGACTTTGCTCTCCTCTTTCTACACCTACAATATTCACCCACACTTTTATTCATTTTTTCCCCCTCCCTTCACCCATCTTTCATACCCTCCACATTGTACAAATTTTTGTATGTGACTCTTTTTGTACAACTTGTGTTATATGTTGTACATTGTAACATGAGGTTTGTAACATTTTGTGGTCTTTTGGTGTTAAAACTGCCCGCACGTTCTGCAACAATGAGTTGAATTCTCAACACTCTCCTCATTCCTCATCATGACGGACTTTAGTACCCACCTTCTTGAGAGCCTTGGCGATTTGTTCAACTTAAATAGTGAATATAATACAAATTTTTGACTTTATTTTTTTTTTCGTTTGGAACCACCCGTGCATGATTTTTAAAAGGCGGATTATTTATTATTATTTCTTGTTAGTCCTCCTTCCTTTCAATGTCCATGTCACTTAATTTTTTCCCCCTCTAAATTCTTTTTTTTTTCTCTTTTCGTCGGCTATAAAGGTTTTTGGTTTTAGTCAAAAGATTGATTATTTCACTTGACTTGATTTAAATTAAATTTAAACACCGTTAAAACCTCTAAACTTTCCTCTTTTACCACCCAGAAATAAAAATTTTCTTTGCCAATGTCCGTCTCGCTTATTTGGCATCATTTTAGCATGAGAAATTTCTTATCATTTTAAATAGTTGTTCTCATTTTTTTAAAAAAAAATTCTCTACAATCTTAATATTGTACAGAGAGAGATATATATATAATAGACACTTGATAAAATAGACTGTCAACAATTTTAACAATAGCTAAAGGAATTATATCAAGGTTAGACAACTAGCGTGTGATAAAAATCTTGTATTTTTTTCATGGCTTGTGCCTATTAAACAAAAAGTAACAAGCAGATTTAAAAAAAAAAGATTCTTCAAACTGATGTCACTTTAGAAGCCTGTAGTCCTTGAACTGTTTCAACCCCTTTTGATTTCCGTTCATCAAATCTGTCCAATCAGTGGATAATCACTTGTAAAAAGAATTTTTTCAACCATATTCATTCTCTCCCATCAACAATACTCACTTTGATAAGGGTGCTCCTTCCATCTCGAAAGAAGAGAGAAAAATGAGCAATCTAGTTATACACAAACTCATAGCCACGAGACCTTTCCCTCAACATTCAGACAAATGAAGCAGAGAAAAAAAATAGTTTTTGTATGGGACGACGACTCCAACAGAAAATATAATAAATAATAGACATAACCTAATTGTGAAATTTCATTTATAGAAAATGTCCACACTGATTATCTTTCCACAAAAAAAAATATTTCCAAAACATAATCAAACTATACTGAAAGATATGAGAATCGTCATTCTTTAATGTCGTTGAGCTGTTCTCTCTGTACAATAAGATGGAGGTAAACACGTGGAGTGAAGTCAAAGTGGAATTGTAAAGTAAAAGTTTTGACTGTGCTGACATTCCATGTCTTACATGTACAGTGTACCCTTTTTTATTAAGAGAGAGAGAGGGGGACTTTGGAAAATATGTATGTTATGATATCATGATAATGAGCAAAGTGACCAAAAGATATTTTTCTAACAAGTAAAGTTTTTTTTTTTGGAGAGGTCTCGCATTAACATTTTAGGTGTACACTCTGTACACTATAAAAGCTACTCATACGGGGTAGACAACGATGCAAGAAATACATTCATGGGGTAGTTACAACAGAAGGAGTAGCAGCGGGTGCTTGAGGTTCTTAAAGTAAGTAGTGATCCTGTAGGAAGATCATAGAGGCGAATTTATATACTTTTTCATGGTTATACCTATCTGTACGTTATACATATTGTGGCAAAGGGTCGCCCTTTAGTAACACAAACATACAAGTCACCATTTTGACTATGACAGAGTGGATGAGAGGACTTTGAATTTATAATCTGACTCTGTCCTCCTCATGGAGGACTTCCACAGAGTTACATTAGGTATGTAAGGTACTTAATATGAATTGTGAGGTTCATTGTGTGCTCACAGAAATATAACAGTTGACTTGTATGGATTCGGGTCTTTTCACTTTTCTAATTAGTTCGATTGTTCCGTTTAGGCGTGCAGGTGCTGAGTTTCACTCCTATTCTTGTTACAGTCAAAAAAAAATCTAAGTCAACCATGGAACACTCGCTTGTGGAAGTTACATATCGTTGAAAAATCAAAAATCTTTTTTTTTGTCAACTACACACAAGGCCTAACTATAACATGTACATAAGCACAATCTATAAATATACAAACGTATTACAATTTTATAACCAATAAGAGTTGAGTGTATTTATAATGTAGAGAAGAGAAGAGAGCGATTAATCAAAACTTTACCTCACAAAAGGATTTCACTGCCTTCACCTCTCAAAACCTCTTCTCTTCTTCAAGTCAAAGCTGTGAAATGCAATGATAAGATACTCTGATGAATTGGTAATTTGTATAAAAGGAGCTCAAGTACGAGTCTCTCTCTCTCTCTCTACAGATACAATGATCATACATGTGTGTGTGTGTAATCCTTGTCGAAATTCATGACAACCATAATCATAGTTATGTACTAATAGTTATCCTATCCTCATTTACATATTTATTTATATTTATACTCATATCTTACATAAAAAATAGTATAACCCTACACTCCCTTCCTTCCTCCTTCCATCTTTAAATCTAAAGCTCTACATTACTCCACACCAGTATTTTTTTATTAGAGATATGAAAAGCTTAAAAATCATAAGATTCATCAAAAGACCCTTTTCTATCATTTTGATTAGAGTGCATCATAAATAGATTTTTGATATTTTTTGTCAGTATCATTGACAAACAAAATAAATGTACATATGTACACTGTACAAGTACATAACAATCGTACTTTAACTCACAAAAATATTTAAAATAAATATCACCCTATTTTCTCTTATTTTAATATCCCTTAAAATATCCTCTGAATGGAATTAGTGTCAAATATTAATACGAAAAGGAAAAAAGTGTTTTTTTTTAAAAAAATAGATACATATCACATCAAATAAATCCAGTTACTTTGTCTACTTGGTTAGACCATTACAATAAATTATATAGAGGTTAGTAAGATTTAAAATGTTTTTTGTCTCTCTTTTTTTATTCAAGATGATATAAACTGTATAATATATAAAGTGTACAGATATACAGACACTTTATTTGTACGCATGTAAATTTAACCATGGGTACGAGGGTTCCGGTTCTGACTCTATCATTTGATTGTATTTATACTAATAATATAATAACAGTTCTGAGGAATATTCTTGTCTAGTTTGAAAAACTTGAGACTGTTTCCAGTTCGATCGGTTTGAGTTTAAATTTTTTTTATATGTAAAAAAAACTATCTCCAGTTCTCTTCTCTTAATATTCTGATGGTTGACTTGATAGTTGGACAGCTAATAGAGAGACTATTATACTTTTTTCTGTGTGTGTGCTGTGTGTAGTCTCTCTCTCTGTCTTGATTGCCATGGTATGAAGTTGAGCGTTGGGTTGAGGATGAATGAGAAAAAATGAAGCATTTCATTGCTTTTCCAATTTGTTACCGACTTAACAATGTAACTCTTGTTATTATGTAACTTACACACACATTATTTAGTGGGGAGAGAGAAGCATGTCTTACAATTAGATATGTATAGGAGATACTCTGAGTCTCTGAGAGAGATGAATGTTTTTTTTTATACGTAGATGAGAGGAAGATTTTTTTAACCTCTTTATATACGCGCTTTATATGTCATGTTGATGGGCCTGTCATTCCCTCCTTTTATCTCTTTTCCCTTGTGATGATTCCTTTTTTTCAAAAGGATTCTAAAGTCTCTCTCTCTCTCTCTAGTTGCAAAAAAATCAATTCACCAGCTTCAACTTATCTGTATTGTGCAACCAAAATTTTTACTGGGAAAAGTCAACAACGTCCGTTGTGTACTGTAGAAACATAAAAACGTCCTTTTTCGTGTTACTAAATGGACAGATTATCTCTGACTTTAAAGGTAAGAAGATGCGTATTCAATTAAATGACTAACAATGAAGAAAATTTTAAAATGAAAAAAAATAACTGATTCTTCCAAGAAAGCTCAATGACAGAGCAACTTTCTCATTATTCTTGACACAATTTTTTTTGTACAATTTTTAGCAATAGAAATACAGAAAGAATAAAAAAATTTTGTGGTATTTTTTCTTCAATTTTCCATTTTATTTAAAATGTATAAAGTGTACAAAGAAAAATATTACAAATTTTTCAATTAACAATTTAAACTAAAAAATGCCTTATACAGAGTGGGGTTAATAATTGAGGAATAAAATTATATTAGAAATGTGTGGGCAAAACTTCCTTTTTAAAAAAAAGGAATTTCCAATATTGTGGAATTCATTCATTCGTTTATCTATTGTCAGAATCAAAAAATTCTTGTTTTTTTCTCTCTCTCTCTCTCTCTCTCTCTCTTGTACAGATACATCTCTTTACATTTTGAGTGTATGGAGGATGGTAATTGAAATTGAAAGGTTATGAACAAAAAAAAAAGTTGAAGAATTTTTCTTGTAAGGAAAAAAGTGCTAATAGTACATAGACAAAGCTAAAGGTGTACACTGTACATGTATAAAGAAAATATTTTATGAAAAAAAAAGAAATAATTTGTGTGCTATGAGTATGAGGAGCATAGGTAGATTTTTTTTGGCTTGTAAATCATTGGAATTTTGAAAGAAATATTGACTGCGAAGGGTAACTCTCGATCCACCTTAAAAAGCTTAATGAAGATTCATTATATTGAGAGAGCGTTGGTGGTCGATTCTGATGATTTGAAATATGATACAGTTGAATGTAGTACAAACTATACAAAAATTTGTGAAAATATATATTAAATTGACTTCGACACGCCTTAGCTCAGGCCGACACCCCCAAAAAGTGGGGAATCTCTCTCTCTCTTTAGTCGTACAGTACAGAGATAGACTTGAAAAAATATATAAAATTTTTGTAAAAAGGGGGATTGAATCTCTATGAGAAGGAGAAAGAGAAAATAAATCTGTACACACAGATTTTTATATGTGGGATGATACGGAGAGGGAGATATGAGAGAATAGGATGGTTAATGATAATGTATTGTTAGATCCAAAGTGCGGGGTCGTTGAATGAAAACAGGGGCTAAAATCGTATCATCGCATTCCACCATTCCTTCCACTCATTTTCATTGTGTTAGTCATACGGGTCATAACCGTCACAAAAAAATGTTTTTTTATTCTCCATCACCATAGCCTCCCCCCGTCAACATGAGATAAGAATAATTATGCGATAATTTTCGCTATTTTCTACACATACATGTACACAGAGAGAGAGAGAGAAAGAGAGAGAGTAGCTAAAAAGTTTGTGTGAATGGATATGAAGAGACAGACATAAATCGTAGGATCATCCCCGTGAAAGGGCAAACTATACGCATACGCATTTAACACACAACAAAAACCATAGAAACTTTGAACACTTTACCCATTCTTGCCCCAAAAGGTAGAGAGAGAGAGAGACCACCGTCATTGCATTCATCTAGCTATTTAGTATTTAGGTATGTAGTTTCCTCGTCAATTTAGAAACATTACGAAATCTAGTCATCCTACACTTGACAATTCCTCTAACATATTCACAAACAGATCCTCTCTCTCTCATCCTTCTGTATCCAAAATAAGGCAACCACAGTCACAACCTATCCCATTATAACTGACACAAAGTTTTATAGCCCTGTCTTTACTCATTCTCACAGTTTTATAGAGGGTTTGTTGTTACAATTCAAAACCTCCCCTCCCTCCCCTCAATTCAATACTCTTTGTGTACATAAGACCCACGGAAAGTAAATTGAAAAATTTACATCCGTATATTTCTACCTTATTCCTACAGAGAGAGAGAGAGGCAGCTTGCCTTTTTTTTGAAGCAATTGACAATAACTCTGTCCCTTCCTTCTGTCCAACAAACAAGCAGTGTCTCTCCTCTTTTCTATGGGGTAGGATGCAACCACGTCCACCTTTTCACTTAAATGTTCAATTGGGAACATTCAAGTACTCTTTTTTTTACAATTGTACATATAAACTACGTCAACAATATAAGGGAACCTATAACCAAAGACTAGAGATATAACAAAATACGTAGTGATTCCATTGACTCTTTTGCACAGAATTTGGTCACCATGTTGGACAGGATATAGAGAAAACTATGTTGTAAATACTAAAAGTTATAGTGTTATAGTATAGGAAGAGAGAGAGAGCACGTTTTTCATTTATCTTGTCTTTTTTCTCTAGAGGGCATTTATCATGTAGTCAATAAGAGTCATCAATACAAATATAAGGGGAAAAAGAGGACTATGGAATCTGCATTGAAAAATAAATAGATTACATTTTATTTTTTTCTCTCTCTCTTAAAAGTTAAACCATCAACTAAAACTAACTATCCACTAAAATAGTTGAGAGATATTACAAACCATTTGAGTTAAAGTCATGTTATACATATGAAGAGGAGGAAGAAGAAGAAAAAATCTACCTTGAAAATTGAGAATTGAGACCACCGCTTCCCTAAACTCACCAGGAATGAAATTTTCCTTTCAAAAACTTCATGGGGGACGTCAACCTCTTCTCGGTATGATACGAGGCTGTTTGTATATTTTGTATACGTGTATATTTTTATATGTACACTTCATATTCTCTCTTTGGAAGAATGTAGATCTTTCTTTACTCAAGGAAACAGTTTTAGGGGGAACATTTATATATGAAAAGAAACAAATACATGATGGGTCCTGTTACTCTCCCGCTCTTCATTTTCTTTTAGTTCATCTATTATCATAGTCAAAAACTATTATATATTCTACCTGCGTCCTCCTTTAACTTTGTACTGTAAATCTTTGTGTTAAATCCCTGGTGAAAGTTCCCCCAACAATTTCTTCAAAATTATTCACAAACTACATTTGCTGTATCTGTACATTCAAAAAATCCGGCATAAATATTACAAATAATTTACGGTACATTTACAGAGATATACTCTCGATATAAAGGAGGTTGATGGTATAGATCTGCAAAAAAGAAGGTACAAGTCAAATAAGTCAGACATTTTGTCTAACTCCATTTGCCTCTGTTTGTGGGCTATCTGTGGCTATTTGTTGTAAGAGTAAAACCTTTTGACTCTTACAGTTTGTTCAGTGAGGTAGACTAAAGTTTTTGTATGTGTTTGTTATATGATTATAAGTTTAAAAAAAAAAGGTTAATCAAAAAGGGCACATGCCTTCACTTTTGAACAAATATTCCATCCAGCCCCTTCACACCGAAAAACTGACCTCCCGTAAAGACTCAGTTGCCCGTGAAAATTTCTTCACTTGGCCCCTTTCAACTTTCTCAATGATCCTTTATACATTTTGGGAGGGGGGGGATCATTGACGTTTCTACATACCTCGTGCCTACACATTCAACTGATGGTTAGCCATTGATACAATAATAGAATTAGAGGCATAGTCATAGTCTGTTGAAACCTTTTGAAAAGTAAAATTTGTTGTTGTTTAATGAAGCCAACCTTCATGTACTTATGTTAGTACGACCACTGGGGTTTCCTATGACCACTTCTTGTACAATGTACACTGTACACTGTGGCTCATGTTCCAACCCCCACATCGTTCAAGAGAGATTTTATGTCACGAAAAATCTTGGACATTCCCCCTCCAACTCTAAACTTTACCTAATATTCTATGTGGTTTTCTTTTTAAAATGTAACATTATCATTGTTAATCAACTTGAGAGAGAGACCAAATGGCTACAGCTGCACGAAAACTAGAAATCCCAAATTTGTTTCAAGTTCATACACTCATACTCAAAAGACTTGTAGAAGAGTCACGGAAATCAAGGAGAAATTGTATGCAAATTAGCCCCATTTTATTATTAAAGAGATGTATAATAATTTGATTTAAAGTATAAATAAATAATTTTTTTGGATTAGTCGATCGTGTAAACCACAGGCCACAAGTGGAAGAATTTTTTTTGCAAAAAAATAATAAGAATTTCTACTATATCTGTATGATGTGACTGTAGGTACATGTACAGATAAAAAAAGAGGAGAGAGATTTGAGTAAAATGATAAAAAAAATATAATAAATTTAATAGAGGCGTTACATTAAGAGAGAGACTTTTTGCGGTTTGTTAGAAAATCCTGTAGTTTACGTTTCTCTTGTACATTTTCAAGTTAGTGAACCACAAACGACTGCCTACCTCCTCCTCCTCTTTTTTGGATGCCACAAGAAGCGCTTGTCGTCTCTCTCTTGCAGGCATGGGGAATTGCTCTTTACTGGTGAGGACCTCACATAGCGAAAAAAGGGGAATCCCCTTCATCCTATTATGGACGTTGCGCTCGGACGTCAAACAAACCATTGACGAGAGATTAATGAGTGAATCTGTGTGTGCATCTCACATTAGCTCACAGTGCATCCTTAAGCCAATAAATACATAGTGCATTATTATATACACAGAGTTTTTAAACTCCTCTCTCTCTCTCTCTATTACCATTCTCAGTTATTATAAAATGAAATGTGGAACTGCTAAAGGTCGATGGATGCAAACGTCCAACTATTCATGGCTTAATCTGTCTTGAAAAGGCTCAAACCATTTTGTACCCACAGCCTCTTTATCAAAATCCCTCTCTCTCTCTCTCTGTCTGTCTATACATGGAGTTGATGATACAGTTTAAATTTCTAATTGTCCATGTCAAGTGTGTGGGCTTGTGGGTGCTTTTAAAATTCCAAACAGCCCGGAAAGTGTAAAATGTCTGTCTGCCACTTTTTCCATTAGGAGCATTGGCTACGGTGCTTTTTAAAAAAAAATATTTTTATTTTTGTTATATGTCGAGATAAAAAAAAGAGAATATATTATCAACAAATATTATTTTATACAGTCACCCTATCCTTTCATCAAGCTTGCTTTTTTTTAGTTTACATTAACTGTAGCCAACTTTTTTTTAACCATTAAAAGCTATTCTGACTATCACCCCCTTTCCCTTTTTTGGTTGAAAATAAAGACAATTTATTTTATTTGAAATATTATACACAAAAAAACTATTTTTTTTCAATACTCAAGGGTCTCATTTTCTATAGTCTATTTTAAATTATTTTTATAGTCTTTTGGTAATTTGTGTAAATCTCTCTGTGTATCTGTAATGTGACAAGGATAGATTAAAATAATTTGTTTGGATTTTTAAAAAAATGTAAATTAAAAGTAATAAATTTTAATATATTAAAAGAGACGAAAGAGAGTTTAATTTTTCAAATTATTTACAATAATTATAACAAGCGTTGAAATGTCGTTAGGAAGGTTGGTGGGTGTGGGATAAAAATTGACAAAAGAGGAGGAGAGAGAGAGAGAGAGAATTATTTGTACGTGTGATATGTAAAGAAAGGAGCAGGAGCAAGAGCAGAAGCCAAAAGTTGATTAGAGAAGTAATATAATAAAATTAAAAACCTTTTAATGTCCCTTGTAACCATAATTGTGGCCAATCAATATAATTACATGTTACTTTACAGTACAGCAATACATATAAAAAAGAATAGAAATGCAAATGATGCTAATTGTTGTTGCCAGTGTGTGTGTGTTGGTGGTGGTACAAAAGAATATTTAATTTAAAAGGCAATTGATTTGTTTAGAATATATATTTCAAGGTAAAAATACACATGTATTATTTTTACTATATAGTCCTTTACAAGTAATTTTCATCTGTACAGATATATAAGATGGAAGCCATGACATAAAGAAAATTCTTTGAGTTACTTAGATATGATGACTGCCTTTTTTTAAGAGTATGTCGACAATTTGAAAAGATGAGAGAGAAGGGGGATGGTAGTGGTGGCATATAATGAAGAGCTAATTAATGGCTTTCAATGAGTCGTTTGGTAAAGACAGGTGAGTGTAGAAGGAGAGTTAGTGAGTAGAGGAATTGTAAGTGGATGTGTCGAAGGAAACTGTTGGATGAATACTTTAAATACAAATGAAATGGTCTCCAAGCTATAATCAATTACTCATATTTTGAAATGTTTGAAATCCTCAACTCTATCCCTCTGTACAAGACAGACAACCTCAGAGAGAGAGAGAGAGAGAGAGAGAAATAAAAGAAGGAGCAGTGACTAACGGGTGATCACTTCAAAGTCTCTCAGGTAATAAATTCTAATTTATTATTGTCTCTATAAAAATTCAATTATTACAATCAAATTTATAAAAAAAATATATACCTTTTTATATAAAGCTTTCAAAAAATTACACGGAATTTAAGTTGATAACATTTTTCTTTTAGAATAAAATATTTTTTAAAATAAAGAATTTCTAGAAATATTTTAAATTATATTCTTTATTTCCCTCTGAATAAAAATTCAGAGGGTTCTTGTTTGTAGCTGAGAAATATTTAAATAAAAAGAAAAACAATTGAGAAAAAAATGTTTTTGTAATTTATATAAAAGGATGAGAGTAATGATTGAGATGAAAAAGAGTAAATGTAGGAAAAGTGGCCACCCGTTAGATTCTTTGGAGAGTGAGTTGGGTGTCATAGTAAGGCGGAGTGTCAATCAGAGTTTTTCAGCTGAAGAAGTCCAGTCCTCCTCTCTTTCCACGCCCTTCTTCCTCCTCCTCCCCAAACCAACGGACCCATCGGAGAACTGGCTGCGACTGCGGCTTCAGTTACCTTCAGTCTCGAGTAGAAGTCGATACTGAAAACAACACACTGCTCAACCTCCACACAAAAACTCTTTTTTTCTCTCGTCCTCGCCAATATCATCACATTGTAAACAATATCAATACGTATGCTACATACGTATTTTAACATGTTCGTGCTATAGTTAACACGTCAACTCAAATCAACGACCAATCCCTATGATGAGATCCACTCATCATACATATATATATATACATGTATATATGTAACATTTTCAACTATTGAAATTTAACAAAAACTTTTATTTTTTGGAAATTCTCAACTACAAAAAAAACAATTTTACTTTAGTGAGTGAGCTTGTTCCTATTTTGTGGAAATTGTGTGTGGAAAATAATATTGTGGTTTTTTTACTCTACTATTCAAAATGAAATGACAATAGTACATGGTGTCAAAATATTTGTAGAATTTTTTGAGTGAACAAAAAGAGAACAAAGTTTTTTTGAAAATTGTAATCTTTTTTTGATTTTTGATTACAAGAGGAAAATAAATTGTAAACAAATAGAAAAAGTTTGCTGTGGCTTTTTTGAGAGCCATTGCGAGACTAAAATTTTGTGTATGTGCTTAACAGACCATTTTGGTGATTTGGGAAAAATTTCGGACAACAACAACATGTTGCCCGCTGCAATGGACGACTCACCGGCTGTGGCTTCTACAAAGCCAAGATCAACAGATTTTTCAATTGCAGCCATCATGTCCAAAGAAACTTCAAGTAAAAGTACATCACCAAGTCTCAATGATAGTCCTACAAAGTCTATAGGTAATTTCCTGTTTCCTTTTATTTTGATCTAAATTCTTTTTCATCTTCCCCTTTTTCTATTTTTTTACACTGAAGACTATAGAATTTAATTTATTTTAAAATTCAATTTTAATATTGACTTTTCAAAAATATCTTTTAAAATTGTGTGGTTCAATTTACAAGATTAAACAGAGTCAAATTTAGAAATTACTATAGTTTTACATTTGGCAAAAGCGCCTATAGTACGCTCTGTCTATAGGCGCACGTGGTAAAGACTAGAGATGGTGGGGGGCTAGAACTTGTTTTATTTGGTGTGAAATAATTTTGAATAGAATTTGATGATGATTTTGCCATTCTTTATTATTGAAATTATAAATATAAGTAATTAATTGAATTTAAAAATACTTTGGTTGGCATAAGTAGGAATTTTATATATTTAAATTAAGTTAAAATGAGAATTTAAATGTTTTCGTAAAAGATGAAATGAAAATAATTTTGTTTTTATTGTGTGAATTTGACAGATAAATTATGTAACAGTCGCAATCGGTACAATAACAATCTTGTGTATTCTCATGACTCTCCCTCACATCGTGGTTCAGAAACAGAAGATTTTTCAGAGAGTGACTGTGAGAAAGATATAGAGATTTGTGATGAGGACCACAAAGTAACATCTTCATCAGCGGAAACGCCAGTTAGTCTAAAAGATTTGGAGGATGATGATGACGACGGTATCTGTAGTCCGGGTGACACAAGTCCCAGCGATGAAACGACTGCCACCCGTCATAGTACCAGTAAGAAAAGTGCCAAACGAAATAAAGTTGAAATGAAAGGTCGATGTAACTGTGACGAGTTACTCTTAGTCAATTGTCATCTTGAAACCAAAGAATTATGGGACAAGTTTCATGAACTTGGAACTGAAATGATCATCACTAAAACTGGAAGGTAAGCAAAAATCATTCCAAAATTTTTTACTTTATATTTCTAAACTATCAACAAAATTCTCTACTCCACACACACGAAAAAAGAAAAGCTAGATTTAATTACAATTTTTTATGCATAAAATTCATTCTGCATTGCATGTGTGTGCTCTTTAATGTTCTAGTTTTTAAAAAAATGCACTCATCAACTTTAGTGGCTGCTCTGACTAGTTGGATTTTAATTGCATAATTTCATAATTAATGACTTTAGGAAATCTGTACCACTTTTTTTAAAAAAACTAGATTCAACTCCAGCTCCAGGTTTTCCTAACCTTTAACGTTAGTATACCTGCATACTCCATAGGTAACTTACGAGAGAGTACTTTAATTGTACTCAAGTTTTGTTATCTAATTGTTTGGAAATATTCATACACACACGTGAGTCTTTTTGAGTGTGTGTTCCTACAATTGTAATATTTGTGGGGGGATGTACATACGAACTTTCTTCACATGTCCAAATCTCTTTTTATCATCGCCGCATCTTCAAAACTCTCTTGATGTTTTATAACAAATGCAACGTCTATCTCTTATATCAGTCTCTCTCTCATTTAGATATTACAAGACGTAACATTTATGAGGATACATGTACATATGTACCTATATTAGGTGCCATCATATGTATGGAGTAGACATATGGACTTAAAATTATATGAAAGTTGGAGACGGCAATAAGAGAGAAGTTAAGGTGAAGAAGAAGAAGACGAAGGTGATAAAGTTAATTACTTCCTCTCACCTCATCCACCTCATAGGTTGTAAATATAGTAAGAGAGAGAGAGAGAGAGAGAGAGAGAGAGAGAGAAAGGTCTTGTGCTCTTCTTCTTTTAACTCCTGACCAAAGATTCAAAAAAAAATAGTGAACCACCCCGAACTGGGGCCTGCTGCCCCCAAGGAAATCCTCGTCAGGAGAGCGGACACAAATGATGATTTGAACAGACACTGCCACTACTCTGGCAAAGGATCCGACCGACTTTTTCTTCCCTTTGGTCTGACTTAATTGCGCCCTCATGATGATGAACATCAACATTGAATCTAAAAGTAAAGCTAGAACTCACCGCCTCACCTTGTCTTCCCTCCTTTTACCCAACGTAATTGAGCTAGCTAATATATACACACACAGACTCATCTTCTTCAGTCTCCAAAGTCTTGAGTTTTTGGTCTACACTTGAGAGAGATGGATATAATAACTAATCCAACCGTTGTTTCCTCCAGAAATTGACCAAGAGGGCCGCATCATCAAGCTCAATAATATTTCAACTGAACAAGCAACTTTTGATTGATATTGCTCATGCTTTTGGCCCTCAATCTAGATCTGTCTGTTTCTCTCGCCAGCCAGCCTTCATGCATGTTCTCTCTAGGTTTTCTGTCTCTCCCCCCTCCTCTCAAATATAGTAAGCTATCTATTAGTAGGCTATCTCAAAATGTAGGCCCCTTTTTCAACAAATACACACACACAACACGGTCTCTCTCTTTGATGATGACGAACCCCTCTGTATATTATAATTGGCAGGAAAAATCTCTACTACCCATCAGGTCAAAAAAAAACAAGTCATGAATTTCCCACATCATCATCATAATGTATGCATGTACTATATTTAATGTGTACAAGAGAGAGAGAGAGAGATAGTTGATGATAACATAATAAACATTAAACCTCCATATTATACTTGTACATCTTTCTTTTCATAAGCTTCTGTCCTGCCTTTAACATTTCAATACTGACCCTCGACAAATATGAGCACATATTCAAGACTAATATTTTTTTTGTTCTTGTCTTTTTCTTCGTGTATCTCTCTCTCTCTCTCTCTTCAAGTTTAAAAAAATACATGTACATGTTTGTACATGGAACATGGTGTATCTACAATCTACACAAAAAAATTCGTCGGATATGCAAAGACTTGCTGACTACTAAAGTCAAGTCTCTCTCTCTCTCTCTTTCATTTGCCAGTCAACGTATATTTAGTGAGTCCAGTGGACTGTAAGTTGTAATGTAAGGGAATAGTGAAGGAAATTTGTGGAAAAAGATGAGATTAGATCGACATTTTTGACATAATAACAGATGGTACGGTAAGCGTTCAAACTGAAATATTACGCTGGTGCTCAGTGGGTTTCCTCTTTTGTGTACATGTACTTATACATGTAGGAGAGTACTATATAAATATATTTTTGTGTATGGGTAGACATGGTCTCATAAATTTTTGTGTAGCTTAAATATGTACACTATATATTATATTCTCTCTCTCTCTAGTATGGAGCTGTCTGATTATAGCTCGCACCCCAAGTTAAAATTCACAGAGTGATTGTTGATAATTGTTTTATTCCATGTGAAAGTCACGGTAGTTTAACTCCATTAAATCATCAGCCGTTTCAGTTTGCATTTAAGGTATCTTTTAAAGAGTGTACAACTTTTTAGATATAT
>JAQIVZ010001057.1:0-41858 GCA_034700945.1 Arrhopalites spinosus | reverse complement strand
CAACGTCCGCACTCTGTCTTACGTTCGTGGAGAGAGAAAAATCACAATCGAGTAACTTGATGTGATTTTACTCTGCTGGAACGTCCGCACTGTCTCTAATTTCCCCCACGAACTCTAGCACCGCAGTGTGTCAGAGAATCAAACTAATTTAGACCTCTGGGCAGTCTTAAGAGCATGGCAATAAAATAGTACACAATATTCAATGACTAAATAATTATAAATAATAAACTTACGTATTAAGATTATGTCTGGCTGCTTCAATAGCCTTCTGTTTCTTATCTCGATACCGTTGGCTAACTTTTTCTGCCAGTTCCAAACCAAGTTTCTCCCGTTTAGATGCGCCCATCATATGAAAAGGTTTGGTTTGAGCCATAGGAACTGGTGTATCCGCTCCATCGAGTCGAAATGGAGTTCCTTCAATCTCTCCCCATGTCATGAATGGAGTTTCTTCCCCACCTATAGTAATTTAAAATTAATTATAATGATAATTGAAACTAACTGATTAGGTTCTTCATTTTCTACTATATTTACAAAACTGAAATGAACTGTTTTGTGAATTTAAAATAATATATACCTGGTGTGGGTGATGGGGTTTTGACAAGACTAAATCCATTGATGGTAGGCATATCTGCTTCAACTTCTTTTCCATCCAGTCCAATTTTACCTTCCGGTGGTTTGGTAACTGAATTTTTTGAATTAGCATCCACTGTCGTCTCTTTGAATGGATTGTGTTTATACCGTGTATTTCTTAGTACCACTTCTGGTTTCTTTTTAGCCATTTGGACTTCCTCTTCGGGTGTAAAAGCCACACCTATTATTTTAAAAAATTAAATGATGATGAGTTATTGAAGCTTATGAAGTTTGTTTTCAAAGTACAGTTAAATTTCATTAAAATATTAAAATGTGTAGCATGTACTTACCATCAGGGACGTACATGATATAATTTCTACTACGGTACGTCCATGTATCAATATCAAGAGGTCGTTTATATTCTTCAGCCTGCTGTTCAATTGAGGGTAACTTTGTTGAATCCATCAATCGTAAATTGTGCTGTTGTTCCGCTTCGTACAACCAAGAATACTTAATTCTATGCTTTCTATCAGACTCCTCCATAATATCTTGAAAACTTTGATTATCTTCACTAGTGTAAGTATCCAGGAATTTATTTAAAGTCAAATTCCTGCTCGCTGATTTAGTACTGGTCTTAGATGTGACGGATGCAGTATCACTGATATCATCTGGATTCTCCATGGGCAAATGAGTTGGTGTAGATGCTACGGAACTTGCGGAAGGTGTTGGAAATTTTACAGAGTCTTCTAATGGTGTCTCAAAAGTTGATGGTGTGTCCACTAAGGGATCTATCAAAAGCAAAAAACAATCAATATTTATAAAAAACTGATGATACTTTGTAAAGCAGAAATAGACAATATAATTAATTATCTTACCTCCTGTATTCATACGTGGAGTTTTTCGTATTAAACTATATTTTGAATATAATTCTCGAAGCATATGGATATCATTATTTTCCATCGCACTAAGATACGCATTCTGAGCCTTGAGTTTTTCCAAATCAGGGAAAAAATCTCTCTGCACAATCTTTTCGAGCTCCTGTAATCCAAAATAAATAATATTAATATTTAATAAATGCCATCAAGAATATATATCAAGACATGAATCAAAATGGATAAAAAAATTAATTCAGGAAAATAAATTAAATATAATACCTCTGTAAATTTATCTTCTTCCAAAACAAGTCGTTTCTTTTTAAATGGAGGGACATCAGGTGTCTTAAATATTGTCAATTCTTGCGACGTCATTGGAACTAGAGCACTTTTCTCTTTATTTTGATTCATTTTTTTATCTTTAAAATTGTTTCAATTTATTGGCATCAGTAACAATGTTCACAGTTTATTTTATAGATTACTTATTCTTTCACGTGTTTTCTATAGAACTTTAGACTGTATGTAATAATTACAAAGTTAATAAATCTGAAAATTATGGTGAAAGTGAAAAATGGACAACAATTCTTTTTTATTTTTTTACGCAATCTTCGCCTTTGACGACTTTTCAAATCTCGCGTCCAAAGGGGTCTTCAATGGTTAATTAAATGAACTTTTAACTTTGTCTATTGCAGTAATCATTTTCTTTATTAGGTTTGATGGACTTTTATATTGTCCATGTTTGTTACACAGTCAATGATAATAATAATTATCTTTTATTTTGTAACAATATAATTAAGGTACTCTTAATTGAACACAAGGCCAAGGTCTACGATGATGTATCACTGTTTTTTTGTATTCTCCATAAAAATCGTAAAAGATAAATAATAATAATAAGACTCGTACGTAATACGGCAAAAATATAGGTTTCAATTCGATGCATTGACTTAAGAAGTAAAAAATAAGACAACTTAAAAATAATAGAACACATAATGTAAAATATTTCAGGTAACAGTTCAAGATAATTTCAAAAAATTACAATAAATCTTCGACACTGTTAGAAATGCATGAATTTGAGTTGTCACTTGCCTCAGTATCATCATCATCAACTTCAATATGTAGTCGACCTAATAGTTTTGTCATTCTTCTTCGTTCTCTTTGCATAATATTTTGTCCATCTTTAGTGACATTTGATTTGAGGCTTTGACCCGGACTATTATTTTCGGGTGCTAGTAAATTCCATAATTCTCCATTCAGTGTGGCGAATACTAATGGCCGAGAAGGAGTCAGGTTCCATTGAATGCCTAAACCTTCACCAACCAAGGCATGAGCAACATTGTAAAACTTATTGTTTAGTTTTACATTTATTTCTACTAAATATGGATTCTTCTCAAATAGATTTGGTGGTCCATCATCATCCAGTTGTGTTCTAAAAGAAATTCCACAAAAATACACAAAATATTAAACAAATATTCACACAATAAACCAACTCAAATCATACATTCATGTAGTTTAATGTACATACGTTCTTTTGACTTCAAATAGGCAAGGTTGAAACTCAGTCAATAATTTAAATGTTTCGATTGCGGATTTGGACCATTTATGACCAACTGGACTAACTTCAAATAAAGAACATTTGTAAGCCTATGATGCCAAAAATAGTCATAATTAGTACACGTTCATTTGAGTCATGTATGACGATAAATGTTATGTAAGTAACTAGGATTCTCACTAATGGAGGGAGATGGCAAAAGATTTTTGGCAAGCGTATCACATGTTGAATAGATTTCATCACACGTAGTCCAATGTCCAAGAGACGTAATAATACTTGTGGAGCTTCCATTTCATCCCCAAGGACAACATCCTCAAGCACGACAGCTCTGAACCATAACAATTCCTTTTGATTTTCATCATTTACAGTTTCCAATTGAACTGCTACTAGTTCATTTGCAGCATAATGTACAGAGTCATTTGGTTTGCTTTTTGCATAATCAGGTAGCATTTTAAATATTTCCTTGAGAGCCTCAACACCACTCTTGAAAGTCGAACCTGAAAGAGAAAAATAAGGTCACAATTTATGACACTGTCAAAATGTATAATTTTATGTTCATAAAGTAAAAGTAGTCTAACTTTCTAAATGTTCATTTTTGTCATCAACAGTTGAAGTGTTAGTCTCACAATGAGGATTCTCTCTCTGAGAGGAGGTCAAGTTACTATTTACTTCAATTCCTTCTTTACAAGCACATTCCCATGATCTCAAAGGTACCAAATAAAATTCTCCAGGATGTAAGGCAGCAAAAATTATACCAACATTCATCATTCCTTCACGTCCAACTGGTTTCAAAGGTAAATCCTTCAGACAAATTACTGGTTCTTTTGTTCCAACTATTCCAAGTTTTGGATTTTCTGAAATCAACCAATTTATTTATCAGCAACCATTGCATTATGCTGTATAATTTATGCAAACGACTCAAACGAGTATCATTAGGCAAATAGAAAAATGAAATAGATAATACCTTTGACAGCTTTAGCATCAATATGATGTTTGTACGGACATCGAGTTCCCTTGAAACATGTTTTACCATCTTGAGAATGTGGGCAAACATCTTCTCGCATTTTTAAAGTTTCACCGGAAATTAATGCTCCAGGATCGTAGAGTTGAAATCTTGATATATTCCCAAATGAACAATAGTCATGATTCATGGGATTCCATTTGTCGTATGGCGAACTCATTTTTTGACATGCACAACAAGTGAGTTAATGTCAAATATCAAAATTATCCATAATTACTTACAGTATTCCTTAATTTTAATTTAGAAAATAAAAAATATTTTTCGCTGATTTTTCGACAAAAAAAACTCGAATTCCGTTGCTAAAAACAAGGATTCCTTTATGAGTCCATATCTCCTCCTATATGTTTTAATTTAATTTAATACACTTAATAATCGTTCTAGTCAATTAAAAATTAATTTACTGTACTGTTTACAATACTTCATTACATGAGAGAATTTTTGATAATTTTTCATTTACCCTACTATTCCTTTCTTTACGGCAAAAGCTCTTTCTTAGTACTTAAATGAGAAAAAACAATTCAGATTCAGTTTCAATCACTAATTAAACTGGATAGTGATCCAAAATTTCAATAGAGAAGTTGGTAAATTATGATTTCCGTACTATTCCCGTACCAATCTGACTCCCGTCTGATTCCCGTCATTTCTCTAATGAAAGTACAAAGTAATACTTGTACATGTAAGAGACCTTGACTTTTCACCTTAGGTGAGAATAGAGAGTACCATCAGATAAAATGTATCTTATAGACAGAATGTGTGTAGTTTCATATTCTGTAATGTAAATCACATTATGTAACATACATAGTTATTAGTTATACTATTGTACATAACATACATATGATTGCAAGACGAAGAAAAAGTGAACAAGCTTTTGTACACAGATAGAGTGTGGAAAGACTAAATAGTTTCACTGAAAGCATCTTGATGATTGTTCTGGAGGAAAGATTGGGCTTTGACTCCCCAGACGTATAGAAAATCCTCATTCTCTCAAAATGATAAAGGAGGACGTTGAATTTAAAAAGTTGATCTCCATCAACGGCCACTATTAGTAAGCACAGACAGAGAGAGAGAGAAGAAGAGGAAGCATTAGAATTTGTCAAATTTTCACCTCTACATTCAACTCTATTTCAGTCATTTCATTATTCCTTTAGTTTATATCCGTTGAAACAAAGTTCAGCATCTACACAATTTCAATGTCCCCCTGCTACTATAATCCTATACATTTATACTACATTTTAATGTAATAGACTAGTAATTTAAATGTGGATTGGCTATACTCCCATAATTTTGTACAGATTGTGTCAAGAGATTTGTGTGTTGTGGACCGTCCAAAAGATAAATATGTACTACATATATGTCTGTAGTACGAGTACAGATAGTAAATGTGAACATGGATTTGTCTGTTAAGATTCTCTCTCTCTCTCTCCACAGTTACAACTTTTTGACTTTTAGCAAAGAATGATGAGGATTGAGGATGAAAGTTGTTTTAGATGTGAATAGGGTAAAAGTAGAGAGAGTGTGCCTAGAGAGAGGGGGGATATGAAGTATGTTTTAAGGGGGGAGGGGTGAGAAATTTTCAAAGAGGAAGGGAAAAGAGCCTCATGAATCTGTCGTCGAAGGCGATATTGAGATGGAAAAGTACGAGTAATGACAGAAAATTTCATCACAAGCAACCAACTGTGAAAACTTTTGCGCTGGTCGCACAGGTTTATTTCGCCAAGAGAAAAAAGACAGCTGTTTACATTGGCCATACTTATTTTTTTTTGCCAGTCATCCCTCCATCCTTTTATTCTTAGTCCATCATGTACATATTGTCCATATTCCTCATGTCCATTCTCCATAAAAAGAGATGCTCAATAATATTATTTGACTCCTGCGGCTTCAAGTCTGTAATGACACAAGACATTAAAATGTATGGAATAATTTGTTTAAAAAATAATTTATATTTTAGTCAGTTCAAAAAAGCACGTGTCCTCTCTCTCACAGGAGTCATCAAAAGTACACACACATGTTTTCTTCAAAAGTGGGGAAATCTATTTCTTTATCCACGATTCCTATTGAGATGTTCTGTCCACAACTTTGTGTGTCGGGGAAAAGAGGAGAACATGTACAATAACTCGTAAGTATCTCTCGTTCTCATAGGAAGAAACTTTTTTAAAAGAGCATTTATTCTCTCCATCAACACCTTCCCAAATATATATTCCATTACGACTTTTCCCCCATAATAATATTCTCATAGACTTAAAAACTGTTAAAATTCTCCTCTCAACCACTCCATTCTAACTTTTAAAGACTTTTACACTTCCTCCTTCTTTATAAAGATACTAATATATGTACAATATTTACTTGGGCATTCAACCATATTCAAATTCCTCATTTTTTCAAAAATCACTCAAACAATCAATTCTCACGATCACGACATACCTGTATGTTTACGTCTTGTATCTGTACTTTTACGATTCTCAAATTTTTTTGACAATTCACATAAATTAAATTTTTAAAAAAAGTCGTCCAACGTCCAGTAATTATTTATTTGTATTCAAAATTTTTGACAAAAAATACAGGAAGGATATTATAGACTCTGAAAATGCTATAATAAAGTTGAAAAATTGTCTATAGTCTTTTTTTTGTTTTTTGGGGACTAACTGTTAACTTTGAAAGAAATGAAATAGTGTATTAGGAATTCTCTGTTTTTGTAAAAAAAAAAGTTGGAGGAAGCGTATACAAATTGTGCAATAAATTAAGGAAAGAAAGTAATAAATGGGGGGACTATATAATATAGACATGAGAAAACTAAACAAGTAAAATTTGCTTTACAGTCATGCATTATCGAGAAGGAAGACAGGCCATTTTGAAGAAATAAGACTTTGATGTGACACAAGCTAACATTCTTTCCTTGGTACTTATGAACGAATCTTGTACAAAAAAAACTATAAACTCACAACGACTACGATAGGCCACCAACCATGGCCCATTTTTCTCACTCTTAAAGACAAATCTACCATCCCTACATTTTTCTCTTATTTTTTTCCTACAAATCTACAGTAGTACTGTAGGTACATGCGGCTTTTGAAATCTTGTGAATTTCTTTCATTTTATACGCCCTCATCTCTTGACTTGTCTTTTTTTCTAGTATCTCTTGTAGATTGTAGTCTCTAAATTTGTCCAATTTTCTCCTGTACAGATACAAGTATCACAACATTACAACAGATACAGATATTATTTTACCTAGAGAGAGAGACATGGTCCAATTGGAAGACTAAAAATAATGATAAGTACAAGAATGCAGTGCTTGGATGAATTTTAATGTTTATTTTTAATACCAATATTAACTTATATTATTATTTATAGTTAAATGTTACACATTAAAAAAAATAATTCTTCTACAATTTACATTCAGTTGGGTCGGTCGAGACTGACAATGTTTCAAGAGAAAAAAACTAATAATATTTGTCTAACTCTATTATATATTATTATGTAGGCATTTATGACATGTATATTAATTTCCGTATGAAAGCTATAACATAACTTTAGAATTCTCTTCAAAAAAACAATTTTTACATGGGAAACACATGGACGAGAGACGGAGAGAGAGGGAAGGAAAAGTCTATCACTCTGTCTCAACTCTCAAGTCATCCGGGAAAACATAACTTTAGGTAATATTTTAACTGCCATGTATATTATGAGCTATATAGTTTTTTTTATCTTTCTTGAACACAACTCACTGGATGAGAATTTTAGGGAGCAAAACAGTTAACTTGTACAATAATTTTTAAATTACCACAATGGAATCCCCATACTGTATCTATAATTTTAACCTTTCAACCATTTAGTATTTAATTTATCAAAGAAATAGACACAACAAGTGGGAGACTAGGGGAAAATATTTTTGCAACTGTTGTCAATAAAAAAAAGATAGACTGTAATTATTAGAGATGAAGATTTTAAATGGCGAGAGGATAGTTTTTTTTATTATTTAATGGGAAATAAAAATTTGTATCAAAATATTTAAAAGAAAAAGAAAACTGGCTGAAATTTTTTTCTAAAAATGTTACGAACACTTGTTGCGTTCATGTACTCGTATCTGTAGAATTATGGAAGGGTGTAAAAATAAGGGTGCTTTATGATACTAGTACAGACCATGTCAAGTTTCCTCTGTATCAACTGGAGGGTCTGTGAGTATTGTGTCCAAGGTAAAAAGATACTTTTATTTACATTTCAAAATTTTGACGCAAAAGTATATTTTACTACACACACTATGTAAGTAGACCATTGATGAGAGGGTGACTAAATAGATGTAAGTATAAGATGTAGAGTAACGTAATATCATTTGCTTGTTTGTAAAAATGGCATATTTCATGCATGGCTTGGAGTAACAACAGATCGAGTCATGTTGTCTAGAAGAGTAGACAAAATGTATGTTCTAGCCATGTCTTTGTGTGTGTGTGTGGTTACAGATGACTAGGAGAACAGACTACCTAAAAGCCCTGACTATTCCTTTTTGACTTTTACTTGTTAGTATGGCTTGGATGTTGTATTTGTTGGTTGGTTTAAGATTTACATGGTTGAGGCACAACCAACTGTGGGGGGTCAGTCAGTCCACAGGATATTTTATGTCTTTGACACCTTCACAAGAAAGACCTCATTATTTATTAAATTGTTCCTTATTATCAATTATCTTGCTTAAACTACATGTACAGATTACGTTCCAAATTCTGCAATAAAATGAAATTGTAATTTATTTATTTACTGTTTTATTTCTTTTATCTAATGAGTATTGATAGTAATCGTGATGAAAATTAAATTAAATTATATTTATTCTAGATAAATCTGAAAGAAAAGGGGGATTACATTACCTGTCTAATTTAATTACAAAATTTTGACACATGACAGATTTTTCTTGTTAATGTTTGTGTGTGGTTTCTTGTTTGTTGAGGGAAGAGGACAAGATGCCATCCCCCCCTCTCTCTCTTGATTTGATAAGATGAGGATGAGGGAGATGTTTGAAATTTTGTAGGTCATCTTACAGATCAGTGACTCCCTAAATTAGTCTCAATATGGTCCCCTATTAATTTCTCATATGGATTCACGCCATGGCACGCCAACCCTGTCGCGTACTCAAGACTCCTCAAGACACATTCAAAAAATGTGCAACCTATTACCGTCTCCATGTAGTGACGTCTTCAATGGCCCATGCAGTTCAACTTGAGGGGGGCTACAGCCAAAAAAGAGGAGATCATATAAGAACACACATAGACCTTTTTCCTTCCGTCCTTCTCTTCCGTTTGTTACATTAATACAAGTAATATAAGTATGTACTCTAGTCTAAAATATATATATAATTCGTTTATACACTTGTATCTGTATTTCCGTGTGAATATTGCAGACTCTTTTTCCTCTCAATTTTATCCACTGTACAGATACTAGTAAATATGCACCAAAAAATAAAGTCATTATTGTTCCATACACTTGGTCCCATTTTTTCATCAATCTTTCCCAAAATGATGCCTTGAGGTGACAGCCCAACTATAAATGCTGTAGTATAAAGACTATGAAAAATAAAAACTAGAATATTTTCTACAAGGAATAGAATATACTCCATTACATTGTGAATTTAACTACAGTGATATACATGTAGATAGACGTTGTTATTTTACGTTAGACTAGATTCTTATTTTCATTCTGTAAATGCTCGATAAATCGTCATCGTAATCTGAAGGGAAGAACATCTAAACATCTATAAATTTTAAATCTCTCTCTCTCTCTCAAGATCCTGTACATGATTCCTCCCCCTAAAATATTTGTACAGCTACAGCTATAGTTACAGTGTACAGTGTACAAAATGTACAGACTCAAAGATTTTTAAAGTATTTTGAGAAGTAAAGATTTCACGTTTTACAATCCATAAACTTTTTTCTTGCCTCTCCCTCTCTCTTGACTGGACAAGTTTACTCAAATAACAAAACAACAAGCACAAACAAAATGAGAATCAATGAGGGATCACAACTTACCATAATTACTGTCAAATTGTAGGTTGGCAAAAGAGTAGTGTCAATTGACATAATTACGTACATAATTTTCTACCTTCTGTCTCTATCTGTACATTGTGTGGTATTCACTTGCAAGAAAACATGGGCGGACACCGATCCATCAAGTAAAATTATCCAATTCAATGATGAAATTTTAGTCATATTTTGTACAACTGAGAATATGAAAAAAAAATTAAGAAATAAGACTGAGAGGGTTCTGTACTAAAGAATGTGAAAGAATTTCCATATTTTTTAATTTATTTTCATTGTAATATTTAGGTAAATGTTTTTTTGAGGGTAAAAAGTTGTAACACAATCTGTCCTGTAATGAGAGACAACAGTTCAATGCTCATCCATCATCCCATCCGTACAAAAGGGTCCAAATACATATATAAATTTAATTATACATGTGTTGTATGTAACTCACTTTTTTATACACACTTGAGAGAGAGACACGAGACTCGAGACCAACTAATACATCTTCTTTAGCGTCATCATGACGACATGATCTTCTACACTCATTTTTATGCCCACATGACAGTCAAAACATGTCCCCCTTTTCTTCAAATAGTCATTTATGCCTTTGTACCAATATGTACAATTTTGTGTCTTTTATTCTTCAAGTCAATGAGTTTTTAATAGACCTTGAGATGGATTTATAATATTTTGTGATATAAATGTGATTGGAAAAAAATGTAAAACTTTTTGTCAATGAAACGTGTAAAAGAGATTCATGCTGTTGGTGATCTCATGGAAAAAGAAGATGAGAGGGAAATGGTAGAAAATAGTGCAGAGTTAATGTCCATGCTGTGGTACTTTGGTACATCTCTCAACGAGCCGGGCTGAATGAAAACTTCTTATGTCATCATGTTGCGAGGGAAAATCAGCTGTTTTTCTTGGTTTATTTTCCCTCTGACCTCAAATTTACACAACGGCATGGACATAAAATTTTAACTTGTTTGGAAAACCAACTCCACAAAATCTTCTGGTCCTCCTCCGTCTCTCTCTCTCTCTCGTTTTGTACATTTGAATGGGGTGAATTTGTTCCAATGTTTCTACAAAATTGTTTTCTCCAGACTTCATCCATTTCTCCAGACTCCAGCTGACATTTTATAACTCTCTTTATAATCTAACTCTATCAATTATCTTTTTCATTAGTTATTCTCAATGATAATTAATTGTGAGTTGTAGCTTTTATTTTGTAAATTAATTATTCTTACAAAAAAATACATACCAAAATTTAAGTCATAGTCTCTGAAATTCTCAAATGGGAAATTTAGAATTTCTTGGGAATTTGGGAAAGATGACAAAAAAATTGTTGGTTTTCATCTTTTTTTGGTAGTTGATTTGAGAAAGTGAAGGGAAGATGGGATGAAGAAAATGGGGGAATATTTAGTATGGACGTCAAAATGAGATTGTTTTAAAAAGAGACTATACTTTCATACAGTCATACACTAGTAAACTAAATGGAGTGGAGGGTAAAGAAAGAGAGAGAGAGGTTGGTGGAGGAGAATAAAATAAAATTTTATATAGAGGAGGTAAGTGAAGTCTGGAGAGATATTATTTCTCGTGTGTGGAAAACCATAATAGAGCTATAATTCACACGATGGATGGTTTACATTTGCATTTACACAGTGTGAATTCTCTCCTCCTCTGTTTTATCTCAATTTCTTATAAACATCCACTAACTACGTACTCGAAAATCTTTCTGTCCTTTTTTTTTACTTTCCTGGCTTCATCTTTAGTCTTCAAACTCTTTTCCATATCTTCTGCCCTATTTCTTCTCTCTCTCTCCCTCTCTCTCCCTTCCATGTGTCTACAGATCCATCCACCGCCAAAAAATTCCTTTTGTTATTTTCGCATTCCTCTCTCCCTCTCTCTCTTGTTAGATGGTCAAAGTCCATCTCTGTCAAATTTCACAAAAATTCTCATACCTAAACGACCATAACGTTACATAACTTACATAATATTCATATTAACATTTGTACAAGTAAAGAGAAAGATTTGTAAGTGAAAAGATGCGGAATCAATTAGTTGACGGAAAAAAATACATTTTCAAAATCTTCTGCTGCTCTATTCGAATGATTCATGATCACAAATTTTTTTGTGATAAATGCATGTTTACATTTTAATCCCCTCTTTTTCTTCATATTCAAAAAAAAAAGAGAAAATGGTCATGAGTGAATTTCTCGTCAAGTTTTTTGAAAACAAAAGTAAATCAATATTTACATGATGTAAAGTGACTCTCAGAGAATTTACAAAAAAAATGGAGAAGCTCTACATAAAGTTGTGGTTAAAATTGAAATGAAAACAAATTAAATAGGATTTGACTCTGTACACAAAATATCTTTGTTGTGATGTGAGCGTGCTTGTATGTACCAGCGTGTCAGTGGAGGATTAGTTTCATCAGTTTTACATTTTAGTTACACATAATGGGAGGGCTACTGGATATGCAGGGGAGGATGAAGACCAGCACTTAAGACTCGTCATAAGTTTTGTATACAAGAATTAACAATTTCAACTTTTTTTCCTCTCTCTCTCTCTCTCTCTCTGATATATTACAATATACTTTTTACATTTTGTTTTAGAAAAGCAAGAGGAGAAAAGTTTACTGGGAGTGTATTTAAAGAGGGTTTATATGGACTAAGGAGGGATTAGTGGTTTTGAATCCTAGTTGAAAGACCATAAATTATAGTGTTAGTATTACAATCATGTATCGTTTGTTTAACTTTAATCTCGTCTTGAGGTCTTGACTTCATTTCATCCCTTCAGAGTCTCATTCATGGACAGTCTCCCTTGTCTCAGCTGTTTTTTTCAAACAAAAAACTACAAAAATCTTTTCTATTATGATTTGAGATGACTTTCATAAATTAATTACTCGTTTATTAATTACTTTATTTAACAAATGTTAAATTATTAAATGAAAAAGAATACGGAGGTACTGATAATTATTTTTGTTGTTGAATTTAGAATTAATTTCTCGCCGTGGTTATGTACAGTCAAAACTGACCCTCTAGCCTGTGAGCATGTGAGCGTTGTAAAAATTAAAGAAAAAGTATTGAAGCTGAATGGATGAGAATGTGTAGATATGTGAGATAAAATAAGTTTAAGGTTATCTCTTTCTCATTAAAGAGTTTTGTATGAGTGATATGGAAGTTGTGCATTAGAGAGAGATACAATAAGAGTTTGAAAACAGATTGAAAAAGAGTTGGAGGGAAGACAAGACACACATAAGGGATATGATACAGATGGGCTGCATAATAGAGTCATTAGTTGAAGATGTAGTGCCGATGGTAATGTTCTATGGTTTGGAATGTTTCTCAAACGATGGGGAAAAACTTTTAAGAATAGTCCAACGCTTGGCTAATTTTAACCAACCATCACACAGCTTATACTCAACTCTTCTTCTTCAAGAAAAGGCTCAAAAAAATACAATGAGCCAACTCATTCATTTCACAAACCATAATCAAACTAATCACCCATTTTATCCTCCTCCTTCACTTCTCTCCCCTTCATGATTCCTCTCTTTTTCCAATCTTAAGACAGTTAACTTTCAAGTAGAGAGTAATGTCACAATATGCTCAATTTAATTTTTTCTTAATTGTCTTTGGCTTAATTTTAAGTATTTTTATTATTATTTTGTTTCCATTTTGAAACTCTTTCTCTGTAATTTATTTTAATTTGTTCATTAAAAATGTCCCATGACTCCTTCAACAGTTTCTCACGCATCTCACAATCAGTAATTACATAACATTTTATGTACAGATTATTGGTAATTCGGTTCTTTAATTGTTTCATCATTAGGGTTCTTATACAAGAATTTAAATAATTTCGATTTTTTAAAGAATATTTTATAATTATAATTAAAACTAGAAATTCAGTCAATTTTACATTTACTGTAATGTACACAATTAAATTTATTTGTATTTTATAAGAATTATTAATGCATTTGTTAGTAAACATGTAAAAGGAGGTACCTTGAATTTAAAATATTTTATAACATTTAATTGACAAATTACAAAGAATATTTGACTTGTTTTTTTTTAAAAAAAAAAGTTGTTAAAGTCTTCTCTTCGTTAATGTGTCATTAAGTAACTAAAGAATGTAATAAAAATTAAATTGTAAAAGAAAAAGAGTATTGATTTCACTAGATAAATGCCAATGGAGATTTAAAATTAAATGATAATTTATTACAACTATAAATTCTAACGACTTGTAATACTGATAACGACATTTGATCCCCAATGAACAAATGAACTAAAGACACTTTTATATTTAATTGTAATTAAGGCACAACTACATTCTTTTCCGTTTGTCAAGAGAGAGACTCTTCAACTTTAAATATTTAATTAGTTAAATTTGTTGATCATGATCAACAAAAAAAGACATTTTTTTCAACATGCTGTACACTCGATACTCACCCATAGTCAAACAAACGAATTACTAATATAAAGTACCTACAATTAAATGTGTAAATTAAAATAAAGCTGATAATAATAAATAGCAGAGTTTATATTTAATGTAAATTAAATTTACCTGGAATCATACGAATTTGGGACAGGGGGTGGACGATAAAAATTTTGGTACATATTGTAGTAAGGATCAGCTGTACGAGTATAAGGATTTGATCGAGTTGGTTTTAAAGAAGCGTAATTTGAATAATAAATTGGACCATAATGAGAGACTTCAGATCCATAATGGGGTTGATTTAGTCCATCACCCCCAAGTTGCCTTCCCGTCGTGGCTCCTGGTCCATGAAATAAACTTGTTGAGCCTGAATTGGCGAACATTCTGGGGAACAAACCTTCCGACTCTCCATTCTCTTCTGTAATTAAATAAAAAAATTTAATATCAATTTACATGCTCAAAAAATTATCTTGTAATTTCACCCCCACTTTTCATGCTTTAACAAAAAAAAGTTTGGAGACAAGCCCTGGGGCTTTAAGTTACATGATAAATGCGAGACTGTGTAAAATGTCAAGGGAGGGATAAGGAGGAGGGTGTAAGATACTAAAAAGAACTATGAGGAGAATTGATGATTATGACTGAATAATTAATGAATCTGTAATCTTCCCATAAATCAACATGAGGGACAAGGATCCATATTTTTCTCATTTTTATTTTAACACTGACAGTTTCAACAAAAAAATACATCCCTCTACGATAACATATAGAGAGAACACTGTACATCATACAAACTGTGGAATTGTTGAGTCAGGAAAGGTGTGAATCGACTGTGCTGAGTTATGAAGCCTATCCATTTTACACTACATATTTATGAATTTTTGTACAGCTCTATTTCTTCCTAATAAAGGACTTTACGTATATGCAACAGATTCTAGGGAAGCAAAACTTAGAACTTTTACTATTGGGAATTCATTCAACTGCTCTCTCTCTCTCTCTCTCTCTCTCTAGAAATTCTTATGTTACAATGTAAAGTTTGGTTCATTTTGTACTGTATCTGTATTACCCATGGAATGAATGTGTTTCCAAATCTTGAACAAGAAAAACTTTACTTTTTTGACGGACGGTAGAGTCAAATTCAACTGGTGTACATGGGATGTACATAATGCCCGGGTGTATGTGTTCACAAGTTGAGAGGAGAATATATTGGAGCATGTTTGGTTGTAACAAGAGAGAGAATATGACAGGAAGGGAGTCTGTCAACGAAATTAATTGTAGAGCAAAGGAAAACATGGGATTCTCTATTTATGCACAATACCCACTCTCAAAATTTCTTCCAACGACAGCACTGTAATGGATGAACGCTTGTCATTAGTCTTTCCACGTGCCAAAAAATTGTCTCTCTCTCTCTCTTTTTTCTCTTCATCTTCTCTTCTTCCCTTTCCTTCAAGCAAAAAGGAGAGCCCTCCTCCCTCACTCTCCATCCTTTAATGTCTTATCAACTAACTACCAAAAAATACCTTACCCAACACTCGGGAGAAACTCCGAGATGGAGAAAATCTTCAAATATCAAGAGAGAGAGAGAGAGAGAGAGAGAGAGTTCTATTGGAGGACATTGGCGACTGGGACAGAGCCAAAAAAATTAATTTCCCATAATTTAATAAAATTATGTCAAAATAATTTCCCGAAATTATCAATTTTATCATAATCTACAAGATAAGGTGAGAAATATTAAACGTGTTCGTCAGTTCAAGAATTATTATGCCCCCCTGCCCATAAATCTCTACAATTTGAGACAAATGAGGGAAAAAAGGTATGAGAAATTTTTGGGAGTGGTAAATTTGGGAGAGAAATTGAATGAATGAAGGAATGAATGAAAAGAGTGTACCTATTTAGAAGAGATAAAAAAGATGTAGATTTGAAGGATAAAGTTTTTTTGTACAGTGTACTTGTGGCTGGAGAAAAGGGATCCCAAGTTTACACAGCTCCACGACAAAGATAACCAGAGCATGGTCATATGTGTGTGAGAGTAAAGTATGCAGAAAAAGTATGAATGAAGAATCTGACACATGGCAAGTGTATCTTGTAACAAAAGAGCTCTTAATTTCACGGGAGGGTATACTGATGACCACGTAACTAGTAGGAGAAACGGGAAGTAGTTAAGACTTTTGAACATGATGTGAGTCGTAAACTGACGATCAGGAATTATACATGTACCTTCCACAACGCTATGTACATATTCTCCTTCATCTCTTCTCCAGTCTAAAGTTTTTCAATGCAATAAGTCATGTGTGTACAACTTTTGGTTGTTTCTGTAATCCATACTCTCACTACAGAGTACAGAGTAGTACAGAGCACAGAGCAACGTTGTTGTAATGAAAACGAATCTTTTTTTTGACTCTGTATAAAGTTTACAACTTTTCCTTGTCGAGTATCAAGGAAGGCACCCTACTGAGTTGACTTTCTTCAAATTACCAAATTATTTCAGACTAAAGTCAAATAAAAAGTCCACAACCTATTTCGTTTTTGAAGGAAGAAAAAAAATGACTTTTATGAGATGGAAAATGGAGTCAATTCAAATGTTTGTCAAATGACAATTATAATTTTTTGCTATAATTACATTTGGATAATAACAAGGCAAATAATTTGTATAATTTGGAATTTACTCTATAATTATATTGAGATATGTCAACCATACGTATAAGTATAAGACAGGAGTGATTTTTTACATAGAGATAAACAGCTGAAGAGAAATCTTGTACAAGAGAGAGAGAGAGAGAGAGAGAGAGAGAGAATGCAAAAGACCGTTTAAAATGCACACGTGTCACAAGAAAGAGTAAAAGACGTTTCTCGTCTATAAGAATTCTCTCTCTTGAGACTATGGCAAAAATGCCCTCGTCAAAATTAGGAACGCGCGAGGACGACACCAAAGAAATTTACACAAGCCATTCATCTTCCCTACATTCAGTCTCTCTCTCTTGTGGTGGTCCGTCTTGTGTCTCTCTTGTTTCCCTGAGCAATGATCACCCTCTCATAAAGACAGAGGGATAAAGTCGTGGTCATAGTTCGGCTCATTTACTCTGGGCATATCTACCCACACGATTCTCTTGAACAGTCCATTATTATCTTTACACTGCTATTCACAAATTCACATAATGAACGACATTTAAACTCATTGAACCCACTATTTAACTACGACCCTGAAATTTCTTTACACTTTTACCCGCATTTTCTACCCTCATCTATCGGAAACATTCAAGTGATAAACATGGTCTCCCGTCTCTCTCTCACAGTCACCCAAAGCCTTTTTCTACAGTTTAAAGTTTATTTCAAGTTTTTATGTAGAGGTCGCAAGAAAATTGTCATCCTCTTCTCCCCCTCTGCCATTAACGTCCCTCCCCTAAGAAAATTGTATGAATGTCAAGTCAAAATAATACTAACCTAAAATTTAAATGTCTTTACAATCTTTAACACACACAAACAATAAAAATAAAAGACAAAAAAATTGACACTTTTTTAGCTTTCATTGTTCCCATGTTAATCACATTTTGGGGTTCCATCCTCCATTGAATTTCATTACCCAGAGGCCAGAATTTATTGTTATTTTTAAGAGAAAGGGAAAGAAGCAAATAATAAATTTACTTTTTCTTTTTTTTGCTAAATTCCAAATAGGATAAAGATACTATACATTATTTGTGTAGTGTAAAGAAATAAAAAAAAAAGTCGGAAATAATTTTGTCATTTTAAAATGAACAAGATGGAGGTTCTGTATTTGACGTAGAGGAATCATAATTTTGGTTTTTAAAACTTTGGTCATAAAAAAAGGAGGGAGATGTAAATAAATAATAATGAATGGAGTTAACGTCATAGCTAATGAAGAAGTTTAATAAGCATGGGAGAGGAAGGTAATAGGGGGGAGGATTAGATTGCTGACGATGTGTGTTAGTGTGGGCCTCATTGCCTCATATGCAATCGATTTGTTACTACATTTATGCGAGTCAAATGTCAACTATAATTGGCACTCCCGTAACATGCATTCCGCATAACTAAGCTAAGGAGGCAGTCATAGTCATCATAACTTGCTCCATGTCTCCGTCGGATTCCTTCCAATGTGAATAGTGTCAATTCTCTAACTAACACATCCACTACACACACACACACGCACAATCCCGTGGGCCCATGGAGATTGTCAGCCACACACATCCCACAGTTTAAAAAATCTCAAGACGGGAGAATGTACACGAAGGGAGGAGAAATCAACATTTTTTTTTGCTTTTTATCTAATGAGCATCTACAGATTCTATCCCTACTTGTGCTTCTCCAAGTCTTTTCTTTTTCTAAATTACTTTTTTATGCTTCTACGTATAGACTTGCTTTCTGTCTCTTAAAATAATTATATATTTTTATTTTGAGAATATCTGTTACAGAGAAAGTAAGAAAAAGAGGTGCACCTGTGATTACAGGTGAAAAGGGAAAAAGAGAAAATGATTACAACCTGACATATATATGTACTCCCTGTCCTCACAATTTGTAAATGATGTAAATGATCCGTTACATATTTATGTTTGAGAATCCTTTTTTTTACAACCAAAACGTAAACGATGCTAAAGAAAAACCACAGAGAATGAATGTTACGAGTAAAATTGGTGAGCAAGTTTAGGCAAGAGCGGAAAGCTTTATATGAAATTGCCGAAATCATACTCAAACCCTCTTTTTTTGTAAAAAAAGGTGCAAACTCACACACTCTGTACAAGAAGATGAGAGTTGTATGGAAAAATGTGTAGAAATGGCAAGAGAAAACAAGCAGAGTCGGTCTTTTTGTCGGTTTAAAAAAGTATTGGAAAGATGATCGGGGAAAAAAAAGGATTCTCAAGAGAGAGATACTGACTGACTTTGTTTACATATTTATTCTTCTTGCTAATCAACTGAAAAAAAAATCTCTCTGTCGGAATCCTTCTTTTTTTTGAAAAATGGGGAAAATTCTCATGATTTTCAACTGGCTAATTTTAAATTTCAACATGTTTCAACATTATTTAATGTATCAGTTTTCATGAGACACCGTTTAGTAAAAATCTAGTAAAAATGTATGAGAATATTTCAGACTAAAATATTAGAAGACCATGACAAAAAAAACCTCAAAAGTTTACATATGGGGGTGAAAAAAGGAAGGGGGTCGTACTTCCAACGACAAGTTTGGATATGAAGAAACAATTCCCTTTTGAAAACTGTTTTTGACTGTGTGTGTACGACTTGAACCAGAATGACAGAGGGGGAAAGATTTTTTTTCTAATGGAGACAGGCGAGAGGACTCGAGTGATTTATCTCATGTAGAATTCACAATGACAGAGACCAATGAGGCAAAACAATGCCGGGCGGCATGCAAAAACACCTCCGTCTTCCCCAATAGTTACTACTTAGAGAGATATACCCGGGGTACTTGATATGGTTGAGTATAACCAACGTAATTTTCTCGCCTTTTTCTTTCTTTCTTGTCACTCAAACAAAAAGTTTGACTCTTTTCTTGTCTCCTTCATGTATAATCGCTTAGAGTTTGTACACTCCCGTCTCTTCAAGAGTTGAGCTCACTTTTTACTAGTGATACGGGTATTGTACAGTTTTTATTATGTACGAGTACACAATTTTAGTGTGCTAACTAGCTTCAAACTCATTATTAATACTTGAGTATGAGAGAGAGGAAGAGGAGAAAAAGTATTGATACTCAACGAACTGAAAGATTACACATGATAAGATTCAGCTCTGACCTATTTTAACCTCTAAATGCGTCACCTAATCAATCACAGTTTCTCATTTTTAAATGTATATGAACAACAAGTCCTATTTAAAATTTTAAGAACAAGTGATTCATGTGTTATAAATATTGTAATTATAGTTTTTGAGATAAACTACAAGATACTCTGTCACAACCAAATCTTCCATTGACTTTAACGTCTTTAACTATGCATATAATATTTAATTGTGTTTTTTCTTATTGGTGACATAAGACACTGTCCTATCAATTTTCAATTTATGTTCCCTTGTAAAAAAGCAGTCAGTTTTGTATTTCTAGTAAAGTTTTTGTTTTAGCCAATGAATTGAGAGTCAATGAGGATGATGTGATGATATTTAAATACAATTTTGTAAATTGTAAATTTGTAATACTATTTGAAAACAGATTAGCAAACTTACCTTTAACATCTTTAGAATTAGTTGGTGGAGATGAGACATTTGGATATTGTGTAATACTTTGTAAAGTAAATGGTTGTGATATTTGACTCCCTCTCGTTTGTTGATTGACGGTGGATGCGGGAGGTGATAATGACTTTGTTCTTGGGGTAGTGGGTCCATTTGGGCAATTTGATGAGGGTTGATTCAGAGCCTCTACTGTACAATCATCCGGATCGCAGTCTCGAAAGCCCTTGGCAAATGGATTACTTGCAATTTTTAACTGGGTAATCTATACACAAATTTTTTTTTAATATTCTACAGTTAAATAAAATTCCTACTAAAAACGCCATAACTAATTTTTTTTGTATACATTTTTTACTGTTGGGTGAAATCTCAAAAAGAAAAAAAAACTTTTTGGTGTATATCATAATCAACGAAGCCTATAGCATGAGACGTGTACAAATACAGACACAAAAAAACTCATTATGGTCTCAGTTATCTAATACTGATGTTGTGATTTGAGATAAAAATCCTGGGGCAAAAAAAACTATAGTACGAGTTGGGTAATTATTAGGGATGGGAATGGAAGTTATGTAATGTTGTACAAGAAAAGTACTGAAAAAAGCACTGAAAATTACCCTATGGTTCTGGTATGCAGTGACAGCAGTATACTTGGTTTCAGCAAAGATAAAAGTTTTGAAATTCTCCGTGTGAGATACGTCCTCGTTCTTGGGATTCACATAGACAACATGAAAGCGGGGTTGGTAGCGATGCATCGAGTTGAGAATGATCTACAAGACACACACACCAAGGTTTTAGTTCTCAAATACATTCATCAATATATCATGAATATTCCCCATGGAGAGAGAGAGAGAAGAATATTTCTTGAAAAAGAAGTTGAAACATTATCGTCTCTACATTTTCCCTTTTTCTACTCTCAACTTGTCCATGAACACATTTTAAGCAGAAAAACAGTTAAAAACATCAAAAACCAAGATAGATCATGGAAGAATGAAAAACCATTAAAATACATTTTAGTCTGCAAAAGTTTATAAACTATAAACCAAGGATAACTACTAAGGATACTACTCACATGTCCATTGTCATCAAGTTGATTATTGGTCAACTTTAATTTATCAAAAGAAATCACTTGTTTCATCCACTGTGCTCCTTTAGTCGGTGAGTCCGGGTGGACATGAATTCGAGGGGGTGAGTTGGGATCTGCTTTTCCAGCTACGACCCAACTTGAACTGAAATAATCAAAATTAATTTATATCATTAGTATTATTAAATAAATTAGTTGAGCTATCAAATTTAATTCTTTTTCTCTCAATCCTATTTTTATTTTGAACAATATTAAATATTGTGAATAAAAAAAACTTTTGGCTGGCAACATTCCCAACTCAAACTGTTTTTTTTTGATATAATACAGATTAAGAAGACAACAAGAAGAAAAGTTTTGGAAAAAATTGTATGACTAGAAGACTACAAGGTATGTACAAAATATTGGTGATTCAATTAGGACGTCCAGCTGTAAATTTTTAAGACGGATGGTTTTAGATGAGTTTAGAGTTTGTTGGTGGATAATCTATTTGTCTGTGCCCAGAAAAAAAAATTCTCTCGTAATTTATAGAGACAGGTGATCGGCATAAATCCAAACAGTGAATTCATCTTCATCAGAGTCAAACAAGATCATGTCGACACCTGAATGTTTTCTTACGACCAATACAACCTGACAGAAAAGAGAGAGAGAGAGCAAGTCTTTTTTGGAAGACTGAAGACTCATATTGGAAAACTATACAACAAGATTTTCCAACTTCCTTTTCCTTCAAAAAAAACTTTTGCATACACAAACGCATTATGCTCCTCTCGTCTTGAAACTAATAACAAACAGAGTAGATCATAATGATCATTTTGCCTGATCAGCATTGCCAATTACTTTAGCCAGGGACTACGGGAGTGTGGAAGATTCTCATTATGGGGATTCATCCTTCACTCACTATACATGTTCTCTCATATCCTTGGCAGGATTTTGGTTGAACCTTTCAACTTGTATTATATTTGTGTCACTACTTCACTCCCAGAATCCATCAAGTTGGTCTCATGCTATTTAACTACACAACCTACAAGTCAAGTAGAGAGAAATGAGCAACACTAAATACAAATCTTGCTCACCTAATAATTACTTTGTTTTACATCCACTCACCATTGTCAAAATATGTTAAAACTATCAAGAACATTTAAAATTCCTCCAACATTTGTTTTCATTCCCAAATTCTTCTCCCAAAGAGATGATGAAACCATTTTTTTCTATGTACAATGTAACCATCTTTTTTTCTAATGGACTCTATCTTTTTACATGACTGACTAACATAGGTATATACATGTATTTTGTGTAGGTTTAAAAAAGTCTTGTGAAAATTATCTAACCAGCTTTATGTCTACATATTCACGTATACCTACCAAGATAAAAGTTACAAACATGGTCAACATAAAAGATACACTCATCTCATCTCATCACCCAATAAATCTCATTGAATAAATAAATCATGTTATTATCAATTCACAAAATTAAAATATTTTTGTATGACTATGTACTCGTACACTGTTTTAATCATAGTAATGAGCCAATGTAATTAGTTTGAGATTGTCAATTAAGATTTACAGATTATTGCTAGTTTACAGATTGAAATTTAAAACCATCATTTTTATTTACAAGACTCTGGCGTTTGTCACATGAGTCAGAGGAGTTTATTTACATGCGAGTCGCATCATGCGACTTCCTATAGACTTTATAGTCTCATCTGACTTCATCCGAGTTGTGATCGTAAACAGCCAAAGTAGGGATGGGTGTTGAGTAAATATGATGCTGTTGTTGTTTTTGATCAAATTAGTGATAAGGACAATTTTCTACTTTAATCATAAGAATCACATGACCAATTACTCTAATACTTTGTTTTCTTGTCAACATTTATGTTTGAATTAACTTGGGCATGTTGGTCATATCATCAAATTTAAAATGTTAATGTAACTGGGATTACTTCAAACGAACAAACTGATGAAATTTCTTCAAGTTTTAATTTTATTCATTAATATAGCCTACAAAATAAGGACTACGTTCAAAATGGGGTCGCTCAAATCTCAATTGTTTTGAAGATTAGAAATTTTTAATTGTTTTTCAACATTTTTCAGTTATTTTACTCTTTAGTACTCAAAAGTATAGAAATAGAGCTTTCAGAATCTTTGTTATCATGGCGTACGCTGAAATCCCGAAAAACAACAATAAAAACGAGTTTTCCTAATCGCTCTATACTTAACTACCAGTTCCACGAAGCTATTTTTCTCATTTGCCAAACAAGCGAATAGAAAGAACGTGTTTAGAAAGTGAGCAAAAAATGAGTGAAGATGTGGATGTAGAATTTAAGCGTGAGAAAAATTTATTCAATGTTAGTTTAAAGAATAATTAAGTCAGGTTGTGGAATGCCAAGGAATATCTGTAGGATAGAGTAGTGAGCGACAAGAATGTTAGAATTTCTAAAGTTGTTTGTTCTTTTTTTTTCTCCTCTTCTACCTGTGAAATGGATCTCTATACACTTTTTTAATTCAACTAATTTGTATATTGAATGCATACACATGTACATGTCCTGTCAATTTGTTAGCACACGTACTCAAACTACTGAGTTAATTATATGCACCCATTTTTTATGATTGTGTAATCATGAATTTTTAAAGTGTGATTGTAGTTAAAAGTACATTTTACAATAAAAACTAAAAAGGATTTATTGTTACACTAATTTAGTTAAATTGTGATAGAAAAGACAATTACTGCTAATTATTTAAAAGCAGAGAAAGTTGATTTTCCTCATTTAGAAAAGTTAACTTTTTCACTGATTCATTTTTGAGGAAAAGAGGGCTATAAATTCGAATGTAACTTGAAAAATATGAATTTTACAGGCTAATTAATTAGTCAAATAATGTGGTGAAGCTTACCTGTGAAACGCATATCGATATCTTTTATCATCAACGGGAACAAAATCCATCATGAGCATGTAGTCGGCCAGTGGATCCATTCCATATATTCTGACTTGATACGTTGGAAACATTCGTCTATAGCACAAAAAAAGAATAGGCATTTCACTCATTAGTCAAATCTTTTGATATTAAACACCTCCTCTAAATAACAATTATAAAATGTCGAACATTTATAGGCAGAAATATGTAAACTTACCGTCCAGCTTTGGTGACAATCATTTCAGTCCCTAATTCATTGAATTCATCCCATAAAGCTTTCATTTCTAGATTGGCAGTTACATTGGTCAGTTTGACATGAACGGATTTTCTCCCGTCTGAGGATGAGGATGATGAAGCAGATTTACTATTGTGTTGATTACCATTAGAATTAGTAGAATTTGAAGAATGATTATTGTGACTAATATTGTTGTTGTTTTGGGGTGACTTGGAATTAGTTCTGGTACTACAATGATTGTTACTATTGCTATGATTATTATTGGTGACTGTTGATGTAGACGAGGACCCCGTAAATTGGTCTGATTTGAGATATGAACTTTGACTATGACCATTTTGGGATGACTGTTCACTTTGATTTTGTGGGGGTGGGGTTGGATAGTCTACTGCGGGTTGCCGGTTTTTTCCCGCACTCAATAAACAAGCTACATTAAATAAATACACATTATGTTACAGTTAAATTAGAAAGACTAAAGGACAGTAAATTTTATAGTCTCTGTAATTTACACATAATATTTGACAAATGATAAAAAAATGTCTATAAAATTGAAGAGACTAAAATGGCTATTAATTCTCACCTTCCATTTCCCTCATGGGCGAAGAGTAGGAGGCAGCTGACCAATCACAACAGAAATCATTAGTTGACTGTGTTAATGGTCGATTTAGAGGATCGGCCATTAGACTGAGGGACACTCCAGGTGATTGTAGTAAACTTAGACCTGTCGATCCAGGGAAAATTGAGTGGTGATGGGTGTTTACAGGTGTTCCAGGAGGAGTATTTGTATTTCCAGGTGAACCATCCGAAGACACCAATGAAGGCACAGTAAAATTATTTATACTCATATTATTCGTGTACGACATGTTCAATCCTGTCCAAAGACTATTTAAAAAATTAAAATCAACTCTTCTCAATGTTCATTAAAAGGAATAAATTAAATTCTTCAATAATATCCAAAATTGATTGAAACATTTTTTCTTTCTTTCACAATATTAAATATATCACCTTGTTTGTTATTTGTTCAATAAAAGTTTAATTTTATAAAGGCACTGGATAAAACATTTTTTAAGGCACAACTGTTGAACTCACGTGTGAAAAGACTGGACGAGGCACTTTGTGTAGACTTGTATAGTTGATTATTACATTTATAGTCGCTTTTCACATGATTCTGACACTAAATTCTATTTTGTATTGAAAGCCAATACGAAGGCACTTAAAATTTTAATTGGTAAGATGGTCAATCAAGACTGTTGAAATTGTATCTCTCACTGTCCCACAATTTTCTTATAGATGTCTTGATTAAAATTAAAAAGAAATTGCTAAAACTTTTTTGTTTAGTGGGGGAAGAGGTACGTTCTGTCAAGACTTTAAAAATGAAATGGGAATAATAAGTTAAAGACAGAGATGAGAAGAAGAGGATGTGAAAAAAATAAGGTTTAGAAGACAGCCTATGAAGGGAAGACGACGGTGGATGGTTCAGCCCTTTGAACAAAATGTTAAAGCCCACAACTCGGAGAGTTAAAACTTGTGAGGATCTTTTAGCGCATTACCCACTCCTAGTTTTTAATGACGCCCCCAAACTGTGGCTTCCGGTTTTTTTTTGAGAATCTTTTACATCTTCATCTCTTTCAGACTTTCAGTCAATCTCCGTCTAGCCGTTGAATTTTCTTCCTGTAAATTACTTTGGTTCTCCACTCTACCTTTAAGGATGGGAAGATTTTATTTGCTGTCTGTATAGTTAGTATGTATTTTCCTTATGATTGAATATGGAAAAAATGAAATATTTCAAACCATCACTATTTTATTTATTCATTATTTTGTTCTTGAATCTTTACATTGTTTCATAAAATTCATACATATTTGATTTGTCTGTGTAAATTAGAAAATCTACATTAATTATTGGATGATTCCTTATTAAAGATAACATGAACCCAATAGATACAAAGAGTCAATTTTGAGACGATTGACATTAAAATATCCCAGTTTTGGACTGACCTCAAAATATCAAACAATTTCCTTTCCAATGAGGCTTTTACATTGAGGCAAAATTAAACTCATCATGTAATATTTCATTAAATCTTATAAATGTCGTCTATGTCCACAACAGTGATACATTTGCCTCATTAATTAGCGTTAATTAAAGTCAAAAACGTTCCAAAAAATTGCAATATGAAATGAGACCATGACTTTTGTGAAACCTTTGTTCAAAAAAAAATCAAAGGAAAGCTCATAGAGATCACATCTCTCCACAAGATGATTATATCGATTTTTACGTTTTTCAAAAAACCCCTATCAAACCTCTCAAAGACTCATCTTCTCCAGGGCCATAAAATTTTCCAATTAATTCAGAATTTAAGATAAAATGACATTTTTCCCTACACAATGACCCATGACATACGCACAGCGGCGGTAATTGTCACCAACACCCCTTTTGTTGTCATTTCGTCGTTTTCCTTAGTGGCAGATATCTCTAATAAACATGATTTGATGGACATTGTCCACTTTAATTCCAAATGACCAATGAAATCATGCAAATTCTAATGAAAAAGACATTTTTGAGGGCATTATGTTGTGGAGATGGAGGATATTTTCATGAAAAACATGTCTTAAAAAAGATAAATGTGGGACCTTAGATTTAATCGTAAATACCTTTGAGAAAAATTTGAAAAAAGACGACACTCCCGCCCGCTCTTAGTTCCATTCACTACCACAAACCAAAGGGAAAAACGGTTTATGAATTTTTTTTTGAAAATTATATTAAAATTATATTTTATTGAAAAAAAGGTGATCCGAATTTAGAATTGTGATTGAGCTTTGAAGAGGTTAAAGTCAATGTCTGACTCCCAGTCGTCTCTCCTTCTTAGGAAGCAATTAGCAGGTAACATTAAAATTCCAAAACATGGTCCTCTTCACACAAATAATTCATGACCTTCCACGAAGTGAAACTTGTTAAAAATTACAACATAATTAAATATTTTGACCTGTTTTTAACCAGTTCTCAAGTTGGAAAATGAAAATCTACATTTAATTGACTATTAAATTGTTGTACAAGTCTCATTTAATTTTTCTATTCTTTTTATTGTTCTAGAACTCAATAAAAATCCAGTTGAAGGCTTTTCAGCTGGTCTTATCGATGACAATGATATTTACCGTTGGGAAGTTTTAATTATAGGTCCACCTGATACTCTTTAGTAAGTTTTTACATAAAATTGAATTTAAAAAATGGCCATGTATTTTTTTTCTTCCACTACATGTATATCGATTTGTGATACCCATCAATGGATGAACAATGTCGGACAAAATTTGAAATGTGGATATTTTTTCTTTTCTTTATTACAGTGAAGGGGGATTCTTCAAGGCTCATTTGCATTTTCCACGTGAATACCCTTTACGTCCTCCGAAAATGAAATTCATAACTGAAATATGGCATCCTAACAGTGAGTTTATACTTTTTTTTATCTCTTAGATCATAAAAACGACAACTCTTTGTTTGTACAAGTAAACTATGTTCTACTTCTAATATGTATTCATGTTTGTATCAATATTATTTTATTGTTTTAGTTGACAAAAGTGGAGATGTCTGTATTTCTATTTTACACGAGCCCGGGGATGACAAATGGGGCTATGAAAAAGCGTCCGAAAGATGGTTACCGGTTCATACGGTAGAGACGATTCTCATATCAGTCATTTCCATGTTAGCAGATCCAAACGATGAAAGCCCCGCCAATGTTGATGCCGCTGTAAGTTCATAACTATAGTTAATATCAATTAAATTACGTGAAAATTACATTTGTGTCACAATAATTATCAATATGGTGTACCAATTATTTGATGATGATTTGATGATAGTAAATTGATCATTTTGTATTTTTTAATGTTGTGAATTGTAGAAAGAATGGAGAGACAACTATCCAGAATTTAAACGGAAAGTAGCTCGTTGTGTACGACGAAGTCAAGAGGAATGTTAGTGTTACATATAATTCTACATCTTCGTTTTCAAAAACTTATTTGTGTTTCTTACATTTTACGCAATTATGCTATTCTTTCTCGAAAGCTTTAGCCTTTGTTCAATACATCAAAATAGTTATTTTCAACTGTCCCACCACCCAAATTTTTTTTTGTTTTTGTTTGGTATGTTGTCACACCCACATTAATTCAATTGAACACATACATCACAGGTTAATCACAGCTAACAACAATTATCTCTATAAAATAATGAAATAGTGTGTGCGTATGTGTAATGAAATAGTGTTTTTTTTTCTCTTTATTAATTATAGTTTTTTTCTAGTGTGTTACTCATTTCAAATATTTTTTTTTGTGTCATGAATTCAGGTTGTTTATATTTAATTGCTACAACAAGGCTACTACTACTATTGCTACTCTGCATTTTTATTTGCTGGTAGAGTATAAATTGTATAATTAACTTATTGTTTAAGCACATATGCAAAACAAACATGAAATTGTTCGTAAAAAATTAATAATTTAAAATTATAATATATTTTTACGAAAAACGTTCTTTGTTTGTTTGAGTTATGGGTAGGTATATCATATACAAAAATAAGACTGATTTGATTGTTCAGGTTCAAATCACCAATTATTAATTAATTAATAAGGAAGAAACTTGAATTCTAGAAGTTTTAAATTTGTCTTTTTTTCTCTGTCTTTTGAAAAATTCTTTATTTATAAAAACTTGTAAAATGGAAAAATATCGTCTACAATATAATATTATATAATAATATTAAAAAATGATAATTATCATTATTTGTTCATTAAACTATATTTTGTTTGTTTTTTTCTGTACATATTTAAGCTATATTTCTTTACAATTAGGAGTCATGATTAATGTTTTTTGAATCAGGGTTATTATCAAGTCTTCACAACTAGTTAGATAATATAACAAACTTCATTTCTATCTATAGATATATAGCCTGACTCAAAGACACAAACAAACACAATTCTAGCACATATTGCCTTGTCCACTAGTTTTTTCTCCCCTCCCCTCTTGCATGCGACTAGTTACACTTTTTTTAATCTTGAGCTATGCAGTACAACAAAATCTTAAGCTTCCCTGTCAACTAACTTTACATAATTATTATCTTACTTTTTAATATAAAATGATTCTATAAAATCAATCAAGTGCAGAATTGATACAGAAATGAAAAATAATTTTATTTTCAGAACATTCGCAAATTCTCCTTCTTGAGCAGCAGTGTTTCAGTGAGTACTATAACATCACGAACTGAAAGACACGGAAAGAATTAACTTTGTAAGTATCATAATAAGTGGTGTTCTGAATTTATTAATTTACAACTTGTTCAATATACACGAAAGAAATAGAGAGAGAGAGAGTGATGGTAATTTGTAGGCATCGAGAGGTAGAGTGTATTGACTTTTATAAACTCATCATTATCATAAGATGATGATGATCAAGTTGATGAAAGCAAGTGCTATACGTCGTTGTAGAACTGATTTCGCCGATTGAGGCTTAACTACTTAACTATCTATATAATATAATATTATCTAAACAAATTATGTTTCGATTCTCGTCGAGCCCTCAACAACAACACCATGGTCACCTTTTTAACCGATGATATTTATCTGACACTGGATCTATGATTGATTTTTTTGTACTTATATACCCATATAAACTTTGTGAAATCACCTTTTTTGAAACTTCACAAAGAAAGTCAGTCATTAGTCTACAGTATTATGTTATGTTGATTTTTCTCTCTCATAACATTCATCATCAAGACACACACAAGAAGACAAATTAAAAATAAAAAAGAAAAAAGAAAAATATTGTCGTCATCTCTCTCGCAACATTTTTATTGGAAGAATCACAAGTTTAAATAGCCTACATTTTCAACAAAAAAATAATAATAACATAAAATATATACTACTGACAGCATTATCATTATGATGTGCTGTCAAGACTATATAAAATAATAATAGATAAATATATATGTATATATAGAATATACAGATGTTAAATCTGTATAAATATCATGAGGAGTGAAAATAAAAAAATCGGCGAGTGCAACTACATATAAGAATACGAAATGTGTAGAATGAAAAGAAAAAAAAATACTTTGAAATTTCTAATTTATACTCTACTGTGGAAAATAATAATTAATAATTAAATAATAATAAAAAATATATTGAAGGCTCGAGAAGACGACGACAAGAAGGCAACAACAGACAGGGGAAACAGTGAACATCTGAGCAACACAATTTTTAAAATAAAAGTCAAGTCATTATATAATAAAATGAAGTGTATAAAATATATACTACAAGAAATGATTAAGATTTTCGTACTAAAATTGAAGAAAAATGAAAACTACACAATAATAAATTGAGAGAATGTGTGCAGTGTGGTAGTGCGACTGATCGACGTTATGAGAAAAAAATGACTATAAAGAATAAGTGATATGGGCATTTTGAGAAGACGAAAAAAAAATTATATTCTATAATGGACCATGAGGTTAAAGTCGCATTCGGAGTGAAAAAAGATTTATGCAGCATGATTATTATGATTATGTATTATTATGTCGCATCATCGTCGCGTAATGTATCAACTACGAAGAGAAAAAAATTCCGGACCCATTCATGCAACTCAAAATACTGTACTGATGGAGACTGATGGTCATCATTGATTGTTTAGTCTTCAGGAAAAAAAAGAAACTCATTTTTTAAAAGAAAAAAAAACGTTTTTGTGTTCATCGATCACCTCTTCTTTTTTGTTGTTGTGCTGTCCCTCTCATTTGTTCATCGAATGTTTAATTTAGTTAGTTTGCTTCCTATTTTTTCAACGGTAGCTCAACCAATTAAAACAATTCTTATAAAAGTAGCAATTTGCTTACAATACGTCAAGTCGTCAAGTGTGTCACTACTACTACTTTAATATTCAACAGATGATTAGAAAATTATTACTGTACACCTGTGTCCTTGATCTCTTGAGAGAGAGAGAGAGAGAGAGAGAGAGTAATTTTAGCAACTCAACATCACAGTGGTAATTACAATTTTTCGTTTCAAATTTTTTTCAACTTTTCTCAAACGAGCATAAGTTTTTAAAAAGACCTATAGAATTTTTAAGATTTTCTATCATATTTTGTTCAGTTTTACTTGGAATTAATTATTACAAAAAAAATGTACTACTACTACTACTTATGTACTAGAATTATAAAACATTCAATTGTAAACTTTAATTGTGTTCAGTTAACTTTTATTTTATTTCCTTGAATTAGAAAAGACTTTGAATGTTAACAATGAAAAAAAATTACAGCGCACATTAGTTAATAAAATTAGCTAACATAAAAAGAAAATTGAGAAAAGGGAAATACTTTAATGATAAATAATTGATAAAAAAAATTATTATAGTACTAAAAACAGGAAAAATTTTTTAATACGAAAAGAAATTCCTTCAAAAAATGGACAAGAAGTAGAAAGAATGGTGCGCATGTTAGAGATTGCACACACAAAAAATAATACCATGTCATGTTACGAGAAAAAGATTGTAAGGACTTAAAATTCCACATTGTAATTTAATCGTCTGTAGCAGAAGCAATATTTAATATATATTAAATTGTATTATTTATTTATTGAATTTATTTATATATTATGAATTCCGTATAATCATTTATAAGGACACACCATAATAATGCATCTTCATTTCAACTACTACTATCCTTTTGTGACACACTCACCTTCCAAATTTCATCAATTGAAAAATTCAACAAAAAAAAGAAAGGAATCAAATTGTTTCACAATGAAGTACCATAATGTCGTTGCTTCAAGCCGTTTACGCTGCTTTTCAATATTTGGACTTGAATAAGTGGGAAGCAGAGAAAAATTATTGAATGAATTAAAATCCCCCTCGTCTTGATTTACTTTTTTGAATTTTTTGAGACATACATAATTATGTATATGTTTATAAGATACATGAAAAAAAGAAGATCGATTATCTGTGAATTGCAGCGCTCTCGAGCTATATACTATATAATCTTACTATCTCATAATTAATTAATTACGAATTCTGATTTGTACTGAATTAATTATATTAAATGAATGTTCATTGAGAACAAGAACCATGGAATGAAAGACTTGGAAACAGCTACATATTTTTATGCATTCTAAAGTAGTTTAGTTTTATATGACTTTATTTTCATTTTATTTTTGGAAATGGTCTTGGCTAATCTGAAAGCATTTTAACTTGTCATTTTTAGGGATGATTTTCGGCAGGTGATGCAAATAAGCGCACTTTCATAAGGGAGAAAGTTTTTTAATTTTTTTAGAATTCTTTTTTTATTTAGTCTGCAGTTTAAAATCAGATGATGAAATTGTTTCAAAGTTTATTGAATTCTTTCAAGTTGTCTATAGTATTACATATGTAAGTTACATTCAATACATATTTTGAGAGGTCTTTTTCTTTATTCTTCTTTTATAAGACTACAAACATGTTATAGTATGGAAAGTTGATTCATATTATACATGTGTGTAGTTTTTTTAAAATAATCATTATTTTATTTAATAATATATTTTATAAAAAGGTTTTAAATTCAAAGTACGCATAAAGGTTTTTTTGTCTCTTAAATATAACATATATACTTTTTTTCATTATTGAATTCCTTATCTTCTTTGATTTCTCCCCAAAAAATCTTAACTTTTAGTACACGTATTCTGTACTTGTACTTACATTATTTTAAATGTAATTTTTAATAATAATTTGTAGGCTTTTATTAAGTCAATATTAATATGGTGACAAGAGTTGAACTTTTTTTTCTCTCTCTCATTTCTTTTACTTACAACATGATTTTGTTCTTTTTTTTTGAAAAATATCATAATAATATTGGGAGCAACAAAATGACAAGAATTGATAAGATAATTTAAAGGTTTTGATTTAATTTTGTCAGGGGATTTTTTTAATGAGTGTAGGAAAAAATTGCACCCAGTGCATCATTGTTTTTTTTTCATACATAATGTACTTAAATAGCATCATAACAATTTAACAATAATATAACGTTTTATAAGTGTATTCATTCTACATTATATGTAAATGTGGGTTTCAAGTTTATTTATTTCAGTATACCATTTTTTTACTTAATTTAAATACCACAGACGTTCCTTTTTTTCTTATGCATCCTACCTCTCATAATATACATTTACATTAGTAATCACATTTTTTGAGGTACCTATGAAAGGTACACGCTTACTGACCACATGAGAGTAAATATTCTCACAAAACTTTTCCGTTATTTTGACTCTATCAAAAAAAAAGTTTCAAAACAATATTGTGAGTTTAAATATGATTTAAATATTTTATATCTAAACACGGATGTATAGTACTGCTCTGAAATAATAGACACATTTAATTAATAGTAATTAAATGTGATGAAAAGAATCTTCAAAGATGAAATAAATGACTAGAATAATTGTATTATCTCTCTGTCTATAGTCTAACGATAATTTATATTATGAAATAAATTGGAAAACAAAGAGTTGTGTGTGGAAGCTCTTTAAAAAAATGTAATTAAAAATCATTTCTTTAAAAGCGGTTGATTTTCACCAATGGATGAATATCTCTGATGATCTGATGTAGGGGCTGGAATAGGTAATGATGGGATAGTAAATATTTTTGGTGGTGAAGAACTGGGTTGAGCTTGACCAGAAGTAGAAGAACTACCACTAGGATCATTTTTAGTAGAGGAAGAGGATGACAAAGCAGATGAAATAGTAGATGAGATGAGAGGGAGAAAACCACCAGATGAAGTGGAGGTGGATCCAGTTCCAGGAGTTTTCTCAGTTTTATGACTACTTGCTAAGGCTGTAGTTGTGGTTGTCTTGGATGGAGACGTGGAGGTCTCCATGGAGGATTGAAGTAGAGATTGAATTGGAGTGGCTGAGGTTGAACTAGGAGTCACCACAGACTCATCGACAGATTGAGCACTATGAAAAGTTCGACTTAGTTGACGAACAAAACTAAAACGAGAGAAAAAGGATGACTTGGTCTCTGACGGTCCAGAATCTGCACTTTCTCTTCTCTTGGTCCGATTATACTGCTCTGATTTTTTATTGGAGACGGTATTTGTATTGGTGGCTGTGGTAGTGATTGTAGTTGTGGTGGTGGTGGATGAACTATCACGTCTTCTAGTTCCCTCATATAAACTTGCTTGTCTTTTCACCCCACCACGTTTACGAGAAAAAATCAATTTTTGTAAGTCTCTTCTCTCCCCTGGACTCAAGGGTTGTTTGTTGAATGAGCTACGTCCACCTGAATCTCGTGTATTAGCATGACTGTGATGATAATGATGATGACTAGAACTATGACTAGAACCTACATTCAAATTTGAAGGTACTTGTGAACGATGTCGAAAGTCTTCAAAACTTCGGCCAACATTTGAAGAGGCAAGTCGATGACTTCCATGTGACGTCCCCGATGTCTCCACACTGTATGCTTTGTAAAGGCCCTTTATTCTCTTTGTCTTCGTCTCCAGTACAGCTTCTAACATGTCCAATTCTGTTGGAGATAGTGTACCTGTAATCAGAGGAAAATGTAAGAATTCATTTTACTTTTGTATGTGTGATACATATAAGATAGGGAAGATTGTGCATGTAAGATTTAATTGATTTTCTAGCTAAAATGAAAAGATAATGAGAAAAAGTGTACACACCTTGGCTTACCACATCCCGCATCTCTCTAATCTCATTTTCCAATTCTTTCAACTCACCATGTTGTCCATCAGAGTCATCACCTCTCTTTTCCTCCTCAATACGCTCCATTTCCTTTGCCAACATTTGAACTTCCCAATTTTGTTTAGTAAATTTTGGAGTTTCTTCTTCTTCTTCTTGAACATCTGAACTTTCTTCATCATCTTCCTCTTCTTCTTCCTCATCTGTAGAATTTCCATCTCCAATCATTCCTTGTTTTGTAGTGGCTGAGATGACTGTTTGGGATCGAACCAACTTTCTCTTAGTTTCATCCCCACCTCTCCCATTCCCTGAAGAGGAAGAGGAGGATGAGTCATATTCTGTTGATGTACTTCCAATATCTACAGCCACAGTCTCAGAATCTACATTTGTCGTTTGTTTGTGTGAGGATGGATCCGAGTCTCGATGGAATTCTAATTGCCACAAAGGTTTTGGTTTGGGTCTGGGTGTTGTGAGGTCTCTCATCTCAATGGTTTCTGCTTGTGAGACTGTTGTCCATTGTGATTGTGGTTCTTCAGCCCGTTGATATTGTCCTTGCTCAATTTGTAGTATTTGGGTCATTTTTCTAGGATGTAAAGCTAATTGGTCCGCCGCCTCTGATGGGGTGAAAACATCATCATCATCCAACTCTTGACTTATCACAGTATCAATGGAATCTCCACGACTAAAAAGGTATGACTGTACTGGAAAATTATCTAGACCAGTACTTCCTATATTATAACTATCTGATGATAATTGAACACCACCATCATCATCATCCCCATCACCACCATGAGACTGTCTTCTATTTTTTCTATGAACGTGATTATTTTTTGTTCTTTTTGATCCATTCCCACCCCCCGATGTTTCCTGCTCCATACTTTTGTATTCCAATTCTTGTATTCTATTTTGTAAAACGGATATTACGTCATCACGTTGTCTTATGTCTTCTTCCAGGGCTACGAAGCGGTCTTGAAACTAGAAAATGAAATTATTTATTAAGAAATAATTAAATTAATAAATTTTTTTATTAATTTTGTTTTTCATAAAACGTACTTCTGTCTGCATCTCTTCCATTCTCGAATGGATGATATTTTTAATGCCAAGAAAAACACCACCAATGCATTCCTCTTGGGCTACACCCAGACTTAGTCCCAAATTCACATCTCCCAACTCATCTTCTCTACTCACCAACATCAAAGTTGACAGTTTGGCCTTCATACTCTGAAAAAAAAACAAATTTTGAAGATTTTTTTTAAAAAAAATAGATGATGAAAATATTAGGGCATTAAATTTTTTTTATGATTTTCCAAAAGATTTTTTAGTATGGATAGGAGGACATATCACAAAAGAAAATAAATTTACGTCAGTCAGATTTGGATCCAGTGTTAAAGACTGATCCACAGCATCATTAGCAGTCGACTGACATTGCAAGGAAGAAGCAGTCGTTTCTCCCCCTGCCTCTGGTGAAATGGGTGAAATGAGGGCAACAGCTTGACGTTGAAACGTGACATTTTTTGAAAACTTCCGGTGTCGTGCAGCATATCCTAGAGAGAGAGAGAGACAATTGATAAGAATGTTTGAGGATAAAAAAAAAGAAAAAAAAGTCATTTAATAACATTTTATTTTTATAGGACAATTTTTTATGGTGATTAGTACAGATAGTAGAGGGAAAAAAATAGGCATGTCATTGTAAAGTACTAGTAAAAAATATTACCTTCAATGGTAGGAGCCCTCATGAGTTGATAGTCAATGGAAGAAGTTTTAGAAGTTTTACCGGATCCTTTACTTGATCCTTTACTTGATCCAGCGGTACTTCCACTTCCACTACCATCACCGCCTCCAGTCTCATCCTCTGAGGTGTCATTTGATGCGGATTCTTCATCAGCAAGTCTTTTTAGTATACTTTTTAAGTTGCGTCTCTCAGGAGTCTCGTTACTCTCGGGTGATAAGGGTGGTGATAAATTCAATGATGATGTAGTCTCATCACTGGTCGTTATTGTTGTGGCTGTTTTGACATCACTTAATGTAGAAAATGTTGGACAAGTTGTGGTTGATGGTATGGTGGTGATTATAATATTATCAGTATCAGTAGATGAAGGAGTACTTGTAGTAATTTTATTATTTTTAGTAACATCAACTTTTTTAATAAGGCATGCGGTGGCACTTGAGTTATCAGGTTCATTTTCATTGGAAGGTGTGAGGGGAGGGAGGAGAAAGAGGGGATGATTGGGCGGAAGTGGTGGGATGTCACTTGGATACCTTTCAGAACTGGACTGAGTCCTACGACCCATTAGCACTGAATGCATTGTTGACTCATTACCACTACCCGGGACGGGATTACAGTCACTGTTAATTTGAAAAAATCATATCAATTAACTATTTTAAATAATTCTTTGAAAATAAATTAAATTAATTAATTAAAAGATGAGACACATACCTGGATCCCTCACTTGTACTCCTTGTTAACACTATATTTGTTGATTTACTCATGAGGAGCTCAGCTATTTTTTGTCTCTCATTCAAAATCTTTAGTTTCTTGATGAATGGAAGTCGTGAGAATTCAGGGGAGAGATCGTCAACAGAACCGTAAGTTTTTGGATTTTTTGCTTTGAAATGAAGGGCAGAGGGACGTTCACTTGTTCTTGAAGCCCATGAATTACTTTCACTACTACTCCAGTCAGGAGCACCCGGATATGAATTACTACCAAGGGCTCCTCCCCCTCCTCCACTTGGCCCACTGTAGACCATCATCGCTGTCGTCCCTGAAATTGGGGCTGACTCGGAGGAAGACGATGAGGCCACTACAAGTTTTCTTGTTGAACGGGTTGAAGGTACAACGGCGGTTGATGAGGACGGTTCTCCCATTGTTGGTACTGGTACTATTGTTGTCGGTTGTGGTTGTGTTGGTGGGGGTACGGGGGCAAGTGCTTCAAATATTAATTTTTTGAATGATTGTTGTACTGGAGCTACTACTTTTCCTGCAATTAATTAAAAAAAATCATAATTATAAAACTTAATATCCTTCATAATGGACGCTTTTCCTTTCTCTTATATCAGCAAACTGGATGGTCATTTATATTTAAGTCACCTTTAATTAAAGTTGGAAATACAAAAAATATAAAGAAATTTACACTAAACTGAGACTAGGCCATAATTAAATAAATAAAAACAAAAGTTTGACCGTATACTCGTACCATCCTTTGCTAATATAAAATTAAATGTGTATGAATTACCTTCTCATTTACCTTGATTAATTGTTGATACATTGCCACTCTCTTTATCAATTTTTGGTGGAGGTTCAACAAAGACTTTGGTATGGTGTAAATGTTCAGGATTAGACCGTTGAAATTGAATTTGTTGAGTCAATGATAAGGGTTTTGAAGGGGGTGGGGGTGGTGGGGAAATGACGGAGACTGCTCCAATTCCTACCTGAGCTGACACTCCTCTTGTTTGTTGTTTCTCTTCTTTCTTTTTTAATAGTCGGAGACGTTGCATAAGTGGAAGACCAGCCCCAATCACTTCCGGCTCCTTTTCACTTGGTTGCTCATCCAATGGTAACTTTTTTATTAGACCAGCCGGGGATGATGTGGCTGTGGAGGCGGAAGTTGTATCACGATCTTTTTCATCACTTAAAACTACATTATGCATTCTTTTTAATAGTCTTGCTCCTATAAATTAAATTAATAGAAATTATAGTTAGTCTAGAAAAAAATTTTTAATTTAATTTAACTATTAATTATAATACCACGGGCTGAGGAAGACAAGGATGATTTCCCATCCGTCACGCTGTTCGTACTTTCTTTTCTACTTCGTGGTCCAGTGCTGTCCGACTTGTCCTTTTCAGGATCACTCGAGTCTTCTTTACTAAACCAGTTTAAAAATACAATTATAGAATTCCCCAAATTAATTAAACAATCTTTTTTTAATTCAGTTAAAATCATTTTAAACATTTTTTTAAATGTAAATTAAATAGCAAACCTATTAACTATATAATGTATATAAATTATATTTGAAAAGAGAGAGGAAAAATAATACAAAAAGTGTACATGTATGTACATGTAACATTCAGTTGTCATATGTAGGAATTTTATTTTCACATAAAATTCTTTTAACAACTCTTCTCACACCTGTCAGCACAATTTAGTCTTTGTAACGGGAATTTTTTTTTACACTCTTGATCTTTTCAAACCCGCATTCCTCACACACTCACTGTATCGTCAAGTCCTTAGACTTCATCTCAATGTTATAGACAGAGTCAAGAGAAATTTTTTTTCTTTCTTTTTTATGAAAAAAAAGAAGAGAAAGTTTCGTGCACTGCGTACGGGAGGAAAGAAGAAGGAGAAGGCCTACTTTCTCTTATGTTATTTGTCCCTTTACAAAGTTAATACATTTTTCATGCTTTCTCTCGCCTACGCTACCCTCCCTAGTTTTTTTTTCTTCTTTTTTTTCTCTCCTTGACACGCTGCCATTCATTTTTTATACAAATTTCGAAGATTGCGAATCTCACCTTATCCTCATCCTTAGCACACTCTCGGTGTCTACAATATTATATTATAGCCTAGTAGACAAAATATCTTTATGTACCTAACTACTTTCACATCTTCTCTCTCTCTCTCTCTCTCTCTCTCTCTCTGTGCATCTCACTTCAAAGCAAAAATGTCTGTACTTGGTTGCATCATCTGAGGACTAGTATATTCTCTACACAAAATTTCACATTTTTTCATTATAAAACTTTACTTTCTTTTCCATCATTTTTATATTTTTTGTTTCTTGTGGCTGTACTATTTATGTATTTTTAAAAATGTAAAATAAATATTTGGAACATATACAAAATCTTAAATTAAAATTCAATAAATTAATTATTGTAGACATAGACCCTAATAAAGACACGTAATGTATTTAAGCCATGAATTTATACGAGTAAAAGTACAATAGACATGTCACAAATGTTATCAGAACGATACAGAAAGAGAAAACAGTAAAAGTTGAAACGAGCTCAAGGAGTTTAGAGAACATTTTTTTGAAGATTTAAAATTCGAAAAAAAATATGTTCAAAAAAAAGAATTTTCAACTTCAAGCCGTGACCTTAACAAAATAAGTTGAACCAAGTGAATTGAGAGAGAGAAAGAGAGAAAGTTGACTTTGGGAGAAAAACAAGGTTTAGAGATTAAATTTTTATGACCCATATGAATTTGTCATAAAGAAGAAGACAAGCTGAAAACTAAATAATAATGACTAAACTTTTCTCTTTTTATTTTCCACAATGTAGACACAAGAAAAAAAGGGACAGTTTGTTCTACCATTTTGTATTTTGTTTGGATTACAAAGTATAAAAAAAAATAATTCCCTGTCCATTTTTAACGGTGTTTTGAGTATGAGTGGATTCGGGATCGGTAAATAGGATTTAATAAATAAATAAACTATGTAGGATTAAATAAAATGTGTGTACATGAAGCATGAAGAAATAGAAAGAAAATTGGGATGTGGCTACCTTGAGTTACTTTTACGACTTTTACGGATGGCATTTCGGAGTCCTCTTACATCACTTCGTAATTTCTCAACGATTCTTGATTCGATTTTGCTATTATTTTCAGTCTCAGGTGTGTCTGGGCCCTTATGACTAAGACTACTTTGACTACGAGCAAGGCTAAGAGTTGAAACCTTCTTGGCTAAATCAGGAACAATGGTGGCTGGTGGTAAAATTTTCTTTTGTGGTGCATTGGCTCTTCTTGCTTCATTTAACCGTTTCTTCCCTAATGTTTGCAGAATCTCCTACAACAAAAAAAACAATACAATCATTACAAATAATCCCATAGAGTATTAGCATACGTATAAAAAAACAAAAATAATCCAAACCACACTTTTTTTATTCAGACTCTTCTTTTTTTACTTTCACCCCTATGAAAATTTCTCTTATTTTATCTTGACTAAATTTCACATTGTAAATCACTCCAATTGAAAAAACTTCTTTTTTTTAGAAAAACTAAAGACAAAATTCAGAAAAATTATTTTCTTATGGATAACATTTCAAAAACTGTGGCTACGAAGGAACCTTCTAAATTCAACAAAAATGGGACACAAATGTAAGAGATTTTGTACATGTAAAATTTTTCAAAGGGGGAAAATGTGTGTACGTTTACTCTCTTTTTACAACTCTCTTGCCAATCATTCCAACGCCAGTTAATTTCCTTGGAACAATTTACATTAAAACATTTGTTCTATTTTCTGATTACTACAAGTATACATGTACAGTGTGAATATTTTACTGGTATATTGCAATGAACGGGGACAATTTCCCCAACTTTACCATGTTAAAAAATTA
>JAQIVZ010001056.1:0-41876 GCA_034700945.1 Arrhopalites spinosus | reverse complement strand
GTAAAATATTTTTCAACATTAGACCCGACCCAGTCCCAAGTCAAAAAACTTAGACCCAGACCCACCCAGACCCGGGTTTGGGTCGGGTGGGTCAAAAAGCGCGCCTCTAGTAGGTACGGAGCCAATGAGCGTAACAAATGACAGTATTGAGGTGTATAACAGTTTTATAGTGAAGTGCATATTAATAATGTATGATGGCAAGTCACATTGACTATTCCACTTGGTTTGTCGCGTCTGTGTATGTATTTTTGAGGACGGACGGACGGATGGACGTCAGGTTGGTAATGATGATATAATCATAACAAAACTTTTTTGTTTCCTCATAACTCATCCATGTCTATGTTGACTGTAACACACAATGTAAAATAGACAAATTGAGTGTAGTGACGATCATGCAAAAATTTCTCGACAGGTAAAAAAACTAAATCCCAAAAGGGGATGACTACTAAACTATTATACTTTGTGTTGGTTGAGTCATTCATTTTCATTTGTATCAACTCATTGGGATAGTTTGTTTGTCGTTGAGTGGCTAGGGGAGGATTATTTGAATGAGTACATATCTTGGGAATGTAAAGGACGAGCGATGACGTTGTACAGAGAGAGAGGAGGGGGGATGAGAATGGCGGAAGATTGGGATGACTAACTTTTTGTATTTGTATATTATTTTCTTCTTGTGTGTGTGTGTGATGAGTTCAATCCCAAGATTATGTTAAGACGCCGAGACTAAGAGAATGTACCAGAGTCTTATGACTAAGTAATGGTTTGGTTGTACTGTGTATATTAGAGGTCCTGCTGATACAGCTGAAACTACAGGATTTTATGGATATATATGACACGTCCATATTTCTATATAATTTTAAAAGTTACGAGATATCTTTTCTACTGTACAGACTACATGTGATAGAATTTTGAGCGAGAAAGATGAGGACTGTGGAGGATGTTATTGTTCCCGGTGTGTATGATTGGTTGGCAAGAGATTCGACAGTTAGTATGGAGCAGAGTAGAGCTGTTAGAACCAGAGCTTCTCTCCTATGACTGTACACTGTCTACTCGAACTTCATAGGAAAAGGACATGAGGAATTTTTGTGCATGACAATGAATCATCAATGTCATCATCATTCTGTATTAGTATACCACAATGAGTGGTTTTATTTTTGGACGTCCCTACAAAGTAACTTTATATATGTACAAAATGTATAAGTACAAATTGAGTCAGTTGAAATTTTGAAATGATCTTTGTAGCTTAATGCTATCTTGTACACATGTAAGATGATCTCTTGTCGTTTGAATCACGGGAGTTCTCTCTCTCTCCTACACTCTTACACTACCTCCACACTCATTTCTCATAAAAGTTGGGTGACGTGTAGAGCGTGCACGGGAGGGATTAACAGTGATAAAAAGTTTTTGTACAGGAGCTAGACTGAATTATGTTAATGAGTTCTGGCTAAAAATGACAAGCACAAGTCTGTCTGTTTTACATATGAAATTCAATTAGATTTACGTAACTTTTTTTATTCTGTAAAAGAGATGAGGATAACTTAATTCCCTCTTTTTTGTGTAATCGGCTTTGAAATGATTTTACTACTGAATTTGATTGACTCAACTGGATATTATTATGATGTGTGGATTTTTTCAAAACAGTCGTCCCACTCTGTAAATAAATTTGTATGATAATCAAATGTGTTGTGCTTTGTAGAATACAAAATTATTTTAAATCATAATGTTAAGTTATTCTTGTGAATGTAAAAAAATGACAAGGTTGAAATGAGTTAAAATGTATATTTATTCTTTGACATTTGTAGATGGGCGGCCACAAAGTACCCTTAGAAGTCTGTTTACTCCGTAAAGTAGCCCATATTGACGGTGTAATTAAATTACTGGACTACTATGAACGAACTGATAGTTTCATTATAATTATGGAACGGCCGGAGCCAGCAAAGGATTTATTTGACTATATAACAGAGAAGGGTATCCTAAATGAAGACCTCGCTCGCTCATTTTTCCGGCAAATAATCGAAACACTCCTTCTTTGTCATAAGGCTGGCGTTGTCCATCGAGATATTAAGGTAAAACTTTTTTTCTTTTATATATTTTAGTGTAATTTAATGACACATCTTTTCCCTTTGTGTGTGGTATCATCTTTGATTTATTAGATAGGGAGGATATGGCATGAAAAAGAGTCTTGTCTACACGCATTGATCTATGTAGTTCTTTGGCCTCTGTGTATAATAATAATATTTTTTTTATATTATGACAATGTCTTAATCGCTTGAGCACTCATGGGCTCCTCTTCATCCCATTCATGGAAGGCTGAGCTTTGACTTGAATGTATTGACGATTGACAAGTATTATGTATGCTCGAGAGAGAGCGAGAGAGATATGTACGGAAAAAAGAATTTGAATGAAAAGTTATACAAGTTAGATTGTATGAGAGAGAGATTTTCATCATCATCCCATCACCCAGTCATAGATTTCGCCTATATTTAACCACAATAGAAAAAAAATGGAAGAAGAAGAGAAGGGACAATGGAAGTTACAACTAGAATGACTGTATATTTGCATACATGCGATTATTATCATTCTTATTTATTTTACACACTACTCCCATCACCACGAGTTAGTCCCGTCAGTTTGATGGTACATATCAGTAAAGGTGAAAAAAAAAGTTTAGGCTTGTAGCTTCATATCATAACTATAAGGGATATCATGAATGAATGAGATGAGTTAGATTTTACAGAGTGATAGAAGATTGAAAGCTGACGGACTCTGTGTGTATGTTGATAGATGGGGAAATTAGAGGAGATAGTGGTGGAATGTACTTTACCTGACTTTTTTTTTCACCCCTTCTTCTATTTATACACACCTAGAGAGACTTTGTACTGGTGTACACATTTTATGTGAGGACTTTGTTACGGGTGAGATAACCTTCTGTTGATGTTGTTGATGATGATGGGACGTAACGAAACTGAAGAGCTGAATGGCTGAAGAGTTGTAATTAAATGTCGGCAAGGCTAGGGTATTACTATTTCCGCTCTAATTTCCCTGCTCAAGAATGATTATTTTCATTCATGATTTTGTCTCTCTCTCTCCCTCTTGATGTATGTATGAGTATGTGTGAAAATTTCTATGGTCATATTAAAATGTTGTAAAGGTAGTTACCACCACTTGTAGTTGAGGTGATGGATGACATGAGGAATGGAATGTGTGTGTGTTTCCCAATCATGAAATTTACCTTACATGTAGAAATCAACTATGTGCAGTTGCAAGTGTAATTTTCTTTCTTGTTTTTTATAGACTTTGGCCTCAAGCTAAAATGTTGACGTTTTCTATCTCTATTCTCTTTATTATATATATATCTTGATAATAATTCTTTTATTATTTGTTGTTGTCATCAAAAGCGGCATTCATTTTTGTTTGTTTGTGTATGGACGACAAATTTTTGGCGACAAGAGTCTTATTATGCAGATGATGAATGAATGAAAATTTTCTTAGAAAACAAAAGATTTCAGAGAGTGTGTGTGTTGTGTATGTATAGACACAAAAAATGTGTTGAGACTTCCACTTTCCATTTGCCACTTGAATTTTTTTTTTCTTATTGTATTGAATATTATAGAAACTATGCTATGACTCTAAGTCTTTGTTTGCCAATTTTATGATGTCACTCTTCAAATTTTTTGTATATACAATTTAATAAATTGACCACTTGTAAACATATGTGTGTCATGTGATTGTTGGAAATGTTTGTAAATGATGTTGAAATTGAAGGGAAGAAAAAGAAATTAATTTTTTTTTGTAAAATTCTATTTCAGGACGAGAATATACTGGTGGACGCCAAATCTCATAACTTAAAATTGATAGACTTTGGTTCAGGGGCGATAATGAGAGAGAGTCTATATACGGATTTTGATGGTAAGTTTAAATTCTATTTTTTTCTCTCATTTTTTTTCCACAATTATCATCATACTTCTCTCTTTATACATTTTCTCATCAAATTGTACACACACGCGTGTTATCATTCTACGCAGTGTCCAAAAAACCCACAACAACCTGCTTTTTTTATAAACTACTTGAACAAGAGATTGTTCATTTCAACTGTAAATTTCTCATATACACACATTACTGCACATATGTGGGAGTAGAGTACACCTATTTTTTGTTTGTTGTGAAAAAAATAGAAAAGAAACTGTTGTTACATTTAGGCTGAAAAAATAGGTCTAGTAAAATTTTAAAGACGATGATGATGAGATGTGTCTGTGTGTGTATGACATGACTATTTAGTTTTTTTATGTGTAGTTATATAGGTTGCTAAATGTTGTAATCTTAACTTAACAATCTAATACTCTCTCTCTCTTCTTGGTTAGCCTCATCAGAGTATTAAATGGGCATTGTACATAAAATGATTTGTACCAGGTGATGATGAGACTTATATATGCGATATATTCTTTTTGATGGAATTTTTTCCTTTTCTCAATTGTGTATGAGATAAAAATTTCAAGGTATTTCACAAATCAAGTGGAATTATTCTCTCAACAGTAGTTGTATTAATGAGTACATAAAGTTTATGTAGGTATATATCAAAGAAGATTGTAGGATGTAGGAACCACAAGATTTTTGTCTAAGCTTGAGAGGGTCTTCTAAAAACCCTGTGCTAATGATGGTTAGCTATACCACACTAGAAAAATTTCTCTTACCTTGCTATTAAATTTATTATATTCTTTTTTTTCTCTCTTCTTTTAATCTACTTGATACTTTGCTGATAGACCGAGGGATAATAAATACCTACATTAGTTTTAAAGGAGATGAAGAGTACGTCGTGGATTACTTTTCACTTGAAGTCATTCCCGTACATTTGTTTCCTATTTTTCTTGTAGTCTATTAATCTTGTTTGTGGTAAGCTATGATGTAATAGAGATGTTGTTTTCTCTACAGTTTTATTTACTGGTTTATTTACTACGTAATTTCTCTCTCTTGTCTCCATCTCCAACAACGTAGGAGACTCGGGGGTAAATGTGCAAGCTTGTATTGATTTGTTTATTGACTACTTTAGATATGAAACGGTAAATTCTGCAGTTTAGTAAAAATATAAATAAAAACAATAATAAACAATACAAAATGATTTACATATCATGGGTGAATCATAATCAACTTGTACCACCATCCGTGAGTGACCATGATTCATGGATGAAAATATTTAAAAATATTCTATCCAGATTCTCATTTCCCCCTCACACTCACAGTAGTACACAAAAAAGTTCACTCTTTTTTCATTTGTAAATGAGTCTTTTGACTTGCAAGAGTTGGGGATGATTGTTGTTGTTGGAAATTGGCAAAACAATTTATTAAATTAAAAAAGTACTACAAAATGTACAAGAGTATACTACAACGCAGTTTTTAAACGGCGTACATTGAGTGCACTTTGAGCACAGTATAAGATGATTATATAGTGTTAAATTTGCATACCTCCTTCATTCTCCCATGTTTTCATTCATTCACTCACTCCAACTTGTATTAGTTAAGTCAAAGAAGTCTCATGCTGTGTATTTAATTGCTGTTATACTATTGCATGGAATTTTCATGTGGTAGAGGTTAGGACCTCGGAATACACTTCCGCAAATATAACATTGTACACTCGCCATGCTCTGACTTGTAACAAATGGTTTTTATAGTGTACATATCTCAAACAAGTTATACCTATGCTGCTATAGATTACTGTATACGCTACACTGGCCAATATTTGTAGGTGAAAAAGGAAATCCTTGATATTTAGTTCAAGATCTTTACAAAGTGAAGGTAAAAATAATGGAAACCTTATACACATAATCTTTAGTCGTGCCGTATTACGTGATCTCTATGATGATATATCAATGGGAGAGGATGATCATTGCATTGGGTGTACAGATACAATTTTTTTGTGTGTGTGGATATTTCAAGAGCTACATCCACCCAAGTCAAACCCCTACTGTACAATCTACGTACACAAGACTACGACGTACTTGTTATGGAGTAGTTGGTGTGTGGCTGTACAAAAAGGATTAATTTGATAATGCAAAACAATGCAAGTATGTTCCTTGAACAAATATAATAATGTAATGTATCTTGTCTATTTAGTATAATTTAGTTTATTGAATCAAGAGGAGTAATACAATGTACAATAGTCTCATATATATGTGGTGGGGTATGTATCAAGAAGATTGATTTTGACGTTGTCATAGGAGACTCTGTATTTGACATTTAGGTGGATACCTACGTAGGTTGGTTAGAGAGCTAGGCATTGTTGATGTTGGAATTTTCATATGGCGTAAGAAAAGCACGATGTTAAAGCGTGATGATCATTATGTCTATGACGAGCTCGACTTACGATAAAAAACACAGTATAGGGAGAATACCAAGTTAAAGGTAAAAATTTTCAAAAAAAAAACTTTTAACAAACGTCACTTGTATAAAATGCGAAAAGGGAGAAAATAAAATACAATGGGGGTACAAAAAAACCCTGTAGGGAGAGTGAAGTGAGATTTTTTGGGATGTGTTTTGGATATGGCCTACTAAGGCATTCTAAGGTGTGTACAGTTAGGCTACTTTTTTTCATGGTAGAATTCTCAAGGATTTTAAATTGAGGGTAAAAATTTTAAAATTATTTAAACTAATAAATGCAGTTTAATTCTTTGAATTTAAATAGACTCTCTGTATTTAATAATATTAGCTGATAATTTCACTTTCTCTCTTAGTTATCTTACATGCAAGAATTATAATTTACAAGATCAGTAAGAGGGAAAGGATTGGAGAGAGAAAAATAATTGATTAGGCTATTATATTTGGAGGTAATTGAAATTTACATTTGATGGTAGAAATGATAGGAATTATATTGTATGAGAGTGGCCACATGAATGCAGTCAGCTGTGAGGAAATCACATGTAGTCGAAAACCAAGCTAGGCATGTTGAGTGAGAGAGTCAAAGTCTATTGGAGTATAGGTGATAGTAAGAGGAGCGGAAAAATGATATAAAATGTGTCTATCGTTTGAAAAAAAAATCATGTTGTAAGCTCATGATTTCCGTGGTAGAGCACAAGGACTTTTTTTTCTCAATGCTCAACACAAAACAGCTGATGGAGTTTGATACATCTTCTATCAGCAAAAATACAATTCCAATAAAAATTCAAGGGAGTAATTGAGTAATTACGTTTTATGAATTGCTTTGCAGAAAAAAAGGAAGAATTATATTTTAACTTTTTTTTAAACAATAATTATTAGTCTACATCTCTCACTCGGCTCCTGTCCATGTCGCCAGACGCCTTGTGCATAGACATTGCGTTTATAATGAAAAAAAGAGAAACAAGGGCAAAGAATATTAAACATATTATTCTCATTTTTTTTATTGTATTGTCTTTCGATTAAATATGTGCAACAAATATGTATTATGAATCTATAATACAAAACCACATTCAGTGCATGCAAAGCACTACATTTTTTATGAGTAAAAGGAAAATTAATACATTGTTAAATATGTATTATAATTATCCTTGTGTACGTCATTGTAATTTTTCAAAAACTATGGTTCATATGTAGTACAGAAGTCCAGGGGAATGGAATTTCAGGATGAACTGAGGAATATGAAGGGAGAGAGAGGATATTGGTACAGGTATTTATATAGACATAACTGTATTGTCAGTGTGAGTATAGAGAAATGAATTAGCGAGAGAGAGAGAGAAAGAGAGAGAGATTACAAATTCCTGAGGTGCTTATAAGATGGAGGAAAAAAAATTACAGTTAGTTGTCTCATGTAATGGAAGTTTTGTTGATGGTGGTAGTGCTAGTACTAGTATATATGTATAAAATAATTCAGTTACAAGTGAATTTCTACCTGCATGCTTCGTCTTATTGAGGTCAGAATACGACGCAAAAACCTACAGTCTCTCTCTCTGTGATGATGACGGCTTTCCCTTTGGATGACTTCAGACTATACGCTACAGTTGAGGATATACAGATACAATGTTTACCTGTAGTAGTAGTCAGCTGGTATCATGTACTTGTGAAAAAACGTTTTGTACAGATGAAACACTTTACTCTAAATTCAGTTCAAAACTGCAGAGAAATTCTTTTTTTTTCCACACACAAAGTCAAATTAATTGTAGTCTCTTTAACGCTACAAATTAACCTTATGCTTGTGGGGAGAAGGAAATTGAATTTTTGACGAATGAAAAAATTTTCTGGTTGAATTATTAAATTAAAAATCAATGAAAGATTTTTTGGTTGTACACTCTTTTTTTTCTCAATGGGGGGATGAATGAGTCAACATTTGTCGTTGTTGCTCGTAATTTTCTATGTAGAAGAAACTCTTTGGGGTAACAACAGTGACAAAGGGGACCTCATTGATGATTTTGACTAAATACTCTCTCCCCCCCACCCTTCATGGACATACATTTGGAAATGACAGGTCAATTGTCCAGAATTGGAATAATTCATCATGAGAGTAAAAATATGAATTGGATTGTCAAAAAGTATGGTGATTTTTTTTTGTATTTTGTAAAGAAAATGAATAATAATAAATATATAACATTGCATGTGTTAGTGGTATAGTCCCTTAGAAATTTTTTGCACGAAGGAAATGGAGAAAAATGTTTTTTTTTGTCATGACTATAATTCGTTGAGCTTTTGAAATTTTCAAGGATAAATCATGAATGAATGGACTAGCAGTTAGGTAAAGGATATTTTTGAATGAGCATAATTTTAGGATTATATATAACTTTGTGTCCTATTTTGCGTGAATGAAAACGTTTGAGAGAAGAGGAAAAAAAGACTGGAATTGAAAATTGGGGACTTTGAAACTTATATTTATAAATTTCTTTGTTAATTTTATGTATGTAGGTTCTGTTTTGATTTCTGTTTGTGGTTCAGCGACGTGTCAAAATTTAGATAGGATTATATTTTTTTTTTATTATTACCTTCATTTAGATTTTTTTGGAATTACGTGTACGAGTGTGTGTGTTGATTAGGTGGTTGTAATACCAGAGAATGGAAAGTCAGGTGGAGCATGTGATTTTTTTAAAGGACAATAAATGACGTCAAGAATTCGCACACACATTGTGTTTATTATATGATGGGGAGGAGAGAGAGGGAGAGGGGTAAATATTGAATTGTTTTTGTTCTGCTTGTCTATGAAAATATCTCCCCTACATTTGACGTAACTATACAGATTACAATATGAAAAGGTAGATTACAATAGATAGAGGACACATCTTTCATACTTTATAAACTTTATATAGAAGTATTAAAAAAAAAGAACACATGAAGCTCCCGTACAATGTTCCTCTCTGTGTAGTGCTTGACTTTTACATGTTTTTTTATAGTTTATAGCCTTCCTCGTAATAATAACATGGAACATAGTAAATGTTGAGTTATTGGCACAAGAGTTAGTTGAGGGGAGTGCTAAAAAGTTCAGGTCAGGTAATATTTCATGATGAAATGGAATAATGGTTATTTAAAGGAATCTCAGGATAGCTTGGGGTAAAAAAATAGTGTGGAATTACATTGTGAATTTATTGGAGACTAGCATGTAAAGTTTACTTGAACAATACTAATACATGAATAGAACCTCTCCTTCCTCCTTTTAGTCTTGTTTCCTATAAATATACACACACTATGAATATGGGGAAAGACCTTGCTAAAAAAAGGAGAGACGAAACGTTCATGAATCTCCAGCCATAATGTATAAAAGTTGATAATAACAGACATTCAAGTTATAACACAGGACGGTGTGGTGGTTTTTTTTGGTATGAGGTAAGTGAGGGAGATTGAGACTGACGTCACTTTTCTTCACATCTTCCGCGTGACTTCCTTCAACTTGAGTCAGTCAATTTTAGTTCTTCCCCTCCATATTATACATACATATAGTAGACGTGCTATATTATAATGGGAAATTATAACACGTGGCCCCGTTAGATTTCTTTCATAAACTTCTTTTTCCTTTTCTCTCTCTCTCTCAAATGTAATGAGAGAGGACAGATTTATGTTCCTTAATTCATGCTCTTTTTGTGAAAGAATAAGGGACATTTTTGGAACAATTTTCTCCCTTTATTTCTTTCCTTTCATTCTATGATAGAAATTAACTTGTCAGACCAAAGAAGCTCAATACTAATTAATTGAATCAAAGACTAATTAAAATGAAATTTTCACAAGAAAGGATTTTTTTTTCTTTTCTAATGAAAAAAAAATTGAATTCCTTCTTATCCATGATAAAGTTTTTCACTCATAGAAAATGAATTTTGTGAAAAAAAGTGACAAAGTGACGGAAGAAATAATGTGGATGGAAGGGTCTATAAGTATGTGGTTTTGATGAAAAGTTTGGAAATGGTTGGTCATAAAAATAAATGTATATGTACATGGTTCAAAAAACCCTCTCTCTCGAGAAGATGTATAGTTATATCATCAGAGAAGGGAGAGGAAGAAAAAAAAAATTCTTCATGTATGATATTGGGGGCAAAGTGGCAAAGGGAGAGAGAGAGAGAGGATTTGTAAGAAAATTGTTCATTCATGAGAGTAAATAGTTGAAAGAGTGTTTGAAAAAGTTGACAAACTGTGTATTTCACGCTAATGGCAAAATTACACGGAAATCTATGTGCATTAGTTGTTGAGAAGGAAGAGTGGCTGTTATACTTTTGGTCGGTGGTACATATATAAATATATTGGGGAGTTGAAAGTGCAAAAGTAGGAATATCAATACATAAATGATAATGTAATACATGTGTGACCAGGTTGCCCTTCTTATCGTTCAATAACTCGATCATTCATAACAAATGAAAAAAAAAACATGGCAAATGCCACTACGCACATTCACCACTTGATCCGCAATGAATTCCATCTTTGTGTATGTAACTAAAAAAGGGATAAAGTTTTGTTAATGGAATTTTTACCATTAAATTTTGTCTCATTTATCCTCACTCTTTAAAAAAAATATATAGAGAGATGTATATTTTGCAACACTATGATTATTATATATTTTTTTTGACAACGTTAGCAGGAGTTTTTTTGTGTGTGAACATATTTGAATATAATAAAGAGAGGGAGACGAAGGATTATGTAGAAAAGTTTTCCATGAATCATGAATAGTGAGTGTATGGGGCACCGCATGAAATATGAATGAAGGATTTTTATCAGACACACATCCATTAATTTTTCCTTGTATGGGGAGTATCTCGTATGTTTAATAGTTCTGAACTACATGTAATGTTGATGGTTTAACCATGATCATTTTTGTACAAGTATGACTATATATGTAATCTCATGATAGTCAGTGACATATGTAGGAGCAGAGAAGCTTTTTGCTCTCATCATGTTAAATGCTATCAACTTTATGGTAATGTAAAACTAAATGATCAGCTGTTTAAAAAAAAAGAGTCGGAGGAGTTGAAATTGTATGAATATTAATACATGTACATATATATAATGTTTAAATGTGCAGTTTGCAAGAATGGCGGCGAGTTGTTAATACCTACACTAAATTCCACATCACTTTCTCACATTTTATAATATTATGTAATATTAAATAAGGTGTTAGTGGGGTAATCTCTTGTACTAATGTACATATCAGACAATTTGTAGAAACAAATTAGTTGATGTAATGGTCCTCGTAACTCTAACATGTACATAATTTTAAATGTAATGAAGTGTTAGGAAATGATGGTCCTTTGTGGCAAGTGACACACAGAAGAGCAAGTGTAGTAGTAGTACAAGTAGTGTGATGATGGTTAAATTAAATTGATTAAATTTGATTTGAGTCAAGAGGAATTAAATGCTTCTAATGGTTCTATTGTAAGAAGTGTAATGTAATATTCAGGATTGGTGAAGATTCCATGATGGATAGTGATGATGAAAGAAATGGAGTACAATTGATAAGAATTGCACTGGTGCAATGGATATTATTAGTTTGTTGGTTCAAATGGAGTATGTACGTCCATGGAAGAAGGGAGAGCTGGAAGATTGAAAAGAAGCTGGTGGATTTGATTGGTTCATACTTTTTTCGTCTTGTCGTCTTGAAGAGACAGACTCTTGTTGAAGAGTGAATCCTTGATTGGTTTGGCTAGTTGGAAGACCAGGGTCATTCAGTCAGTCATGTTATATAGGCATGTTGGAAGGACATGGAAACACTTTGATTGACAAGCTGAATCTTTGAAGGTTGCTTCTGTTCCTAGGGATTTATAATGGTTTTCCTCACTCTCCTTCCTTGCTAATAGAATTAGGAAAGTTTTTCTAATTCTAATGGAATTCTACTGTCCAGCTCTCACAAACTTAACCAACAAAAATCTATTACACCCATATAGCCTATTTCTTCATCCACTCTAAGGGTTAACCTTAGAATATTTATTAGGCTGTTGTTCTGGTTCTCTCTCTCTCTCTCTCTTTACATATTCTTCAACTTTTTTTTGGGGTAGTTGGTCCATATCCATGTGGGTATACTTGAAATCAAGTCCAAAATAAATTTTAATGGACAGAGAAATTAGCAGTGGCAGTAAAGTTTAACAAGAAATTTTTCATGTTTTGTTTGGGTGACTCAATGTTGAAAAATATTTACATTTTAAATTTATTTTACAATAGTTACTATTTTTGTATATTGAATAATATGAAGATATATCACATGAGAAATAATGACTTGAAAAAAACATTTTTTTTGAAATCAACAAGAATATAAAAAAAAGATAATAGGTTTGAGAGTGTTGCAATCACAACGGTTTATATTTATGATGATAGCTATAGCCATGGTGTTTAGTAAAATGTGAGAGAGGGGAGGATAATCCAAACCTCATGATGTAACACGAGTAAATCATGACGATGATGAGGAGAGTTGATAGACACACATTTAATACAAAAGTCAACAAACAGAAATAGATATAAGATTTGAACAAGAAGGAGGAGGGGACCTAGTGGGATATAGATTAAGAATGCTCATGTCAGTTGGATGAAATTTTATTAGATTCTGATTAGCTCGAGTCTGAAGGTGTGTCTTTTTTCAAAATATTCTTTTTCTTTCTTTAGTTGCCTTCATACAGTCTTTCTTAAATTGAGGCTTTGGCTCAAAGTGCAGAGGTCAATAGGGCATTCCATGTGTCGAAGGTTAGTTGTGGTAGCAGGATGGCGGTCTAAACAAAATATTATAATGACATGATGTCACATGAGTTGGTCCATGGATACATAATAGAAATGAATTGACTCTCTCAGTTTGACAAATATCCATGTTGTTTGAGTAATCTTTGAATCTCTTTAAACTGTACTTTATCCTCCCTATTTATTCTATTATGAATGGACTCAGATGTTTTCATCATAAATAATCTTGATGACTGTATTTAAGAGAGAGGAAGGAAAAGGAAAGGTTTCTGATCCCTAAAAAAAATTGTAGGGGAAAAAATAAGTTAATAATTGACGGAAAAAAGTGATAAAGACTGTAATTTTAAAATTCAACTCATCAATAGATTGATTATAAATTTGTCATCTTCATGGCACATGGGATGGTGACTGAGAGAGGGAGGTCGATGTCCTGGAGACAGTGTGTTCTATTCAAATAAAAAAAATTAAAGAGGTAGGTTAGCTTTATGTAGTGGCGACAGAGAAAAGTTGAAGGAGGGAAATGATGCACAGCTATGGAAGAGATAAAGTCATTATAATTATGAATTGTTGACCAGAGAAAGAGAGACAAATAGAAGACGTCAATGGTTTTTATAGTTTCTCCTCTTTTTTTTACTCCTGTGACTACCCAAGTAGACTATTTGCATTGGATGGGTATTTATTGTCATTTTGACAATGAGAATCAGCTGGGAGCTAAACTTAATCTGCTTTGTACATCTTGGACAATGATGCTTCTTGGAATCTTGTCATTGTTCGTCAACGACAGTTGTAGTAACTACTACCACTTATGTTGATTGTTCCTTTACTGAGGAAGGTTTTGGTGTATTTTGATAGTACACAATTTGTCTTTATTTCTTCCCTTTGACTTGGTTTAGTAATGTAGACAAGTTACAAAGGGGGATTGAGGGAAAAGACAACGTAAGTATCATGATGACAAATAATAATGTTTAAATGTATTTAGGTGAAGGATTTAGAATTCTGACTCTGTGGTTTAATTGGTATACAAATAAATAATATATTATGGCAATTCAACAACATGTGAAAAGGGAAGAGGAGAGTTTAACTGTTTCATGTCAACTGAATTGTACATACTTTGGAGTGTCTTACCCATTGTCATGTTGTATGTAGGTTATTTTGATGGAATTCAGTGGAAAGGTAGAAGACAGGGAAATTTTGTTGTCAACTGTAATCGTCAGTTCCAGGAAATTTATTCATATCAGTCAGTAGCCTAATCTCATGAAGGTATCACATGGGATGAGAACGGAAGTAAAATGTCACATTGATATTCCACTCTATCTCTGTACCTCTCTGTGTGTATATTTTTTTTGAAATAATAAATGGGGACTGAGAGCAAGTGATTTGACTGTGACATGGCTATAATGGTAGAGATTTGGTTTGTTGATGAATATGATGGGTAGATTTGATTAGTGGTGAAGCGCAAGTTGGAAGCATGATAACGCATATAAATAATATAGTATTGTTAAATAATAATAATTTAACATATTATCACCTCCACTACCTTGGTTGCACAATCATTTCTCGTTCAAGTCCATCATGGGGTTTCCCAGTTCATCGTCATTTCTCAGTAAATGTTACAGTGGGGTACCTTACCTGCCAACTGCCTGCATATAATGTCTAAATGGATTGTGATGAGAATTTCAAATGCTTTCATAAATAACAATAATTGACTAGAGGTCTAGCTACCTTGTACGAGTTAGTCTACGTATACTTTTTTTTTGAATTGTTTCTTCATCAAATTGTGATTTTTACGTGCATGTTTTCAAAATTTTATGTATACATTTTTTTTATGAGAAGAACTACGACTTTATAGTCAAAGGTGAAAAGAGCATGGGTACAATTGAATGATGGTGACGTAAATATTGTTTTGTTGTCAAAATAAAAGTCGAGGTTATTTTTAATATTGAATCGTAGTAGCGTATGTGTACACACGTGTATACATAAGGGGAGGTTTCCGTAGTATCTATATTTATTTTATACTCCACAACATTCACACAGTTATTGATTTTTTCTAGAGTAGGGCAAGCCAATGGCGGGAACGTGGTTGACGTTCCGGATGAGTCATACGGGAGTTCGGGGAGAGAACGTTTGTGTATAATAATTGAAAATTTTGTATTTATGACAGAGTTTATTTATGGACATGTACATACTGTCTATAGCCTGTCTTTTTTGATACAAAAACATATACGCAAGGACAACTCAAGCCCTCTCTCTTCTTGAAACAGTTGATAAATAAATAAATATAACTAAATAGGAACGTGAGGCTTAAATGGACTCACAATTGTCCTAGAGAGAAAACTTTATTTTCAACTAAAACAAGTCCATTTCATACTACACATAAAATAAATTTCTCCTTTGACTAAAATGCGACGTGCATTTTAACTATCTCACCTGTTAGTGTACCTATACAGTTTTGCCTGATTATGTATGAACTTTTTTATAAATAAAAAGTTTGAGATATTTCTTACAATAATTAAAATTATTTCTGTTAAAAAATTCTTTAACTGTAAATTGCAACCGGAATTGAATTCTATAGTTGGGATAAGGAGTAGAGAGTTGTTGTTGTGGATTGGAGTGAAGTGTTGGGGTTATCAAAGAGAGATCTTAAACATGGGATAAACAATCTTTATAATCTATAATATTATATATTCTTTTTTAAAAGTGTAAATGTAGTACTACTACGTAGTAGTCGCTGTTTGTGCATAACGACCTGATTTCCCACTTTTCTATCTTTTTATATGTGAAAGTATACGTATTCCCTCTGGTTGTGGCTTTGACTTGTTGTTGATAGTATGGAAACTTGTGTGTGTGCGAGAGTCAAAATGAGGAAGAAGGAGTAAAGTAAGAGAAAAAAAATGGCTTGAAAATACTCCAAAGAGATCCTCAACTTTTTTTCTTTCCTGCTCTGCTCCTGCTGCTACTCAAATTGTACGTCGTGCATGACCATGGATGGATAGCAAGGATGATAGTATAGGCAAAACTTGTGGAATGTACAGGATTTTAAAAGGAATTCCAAACTGTACGGCTACATTATAAAAATCCTAACGGTTTCTTTTTTTTTTCATTGTAATATACATCTGCATTGTTATTGTATTAACTGTCTCTACATTTCACGTTCCCCTCTTTTCCCCTCCTCCTTTTGCTCTTGTTGAGGTGGCAATGGCTCAAGGAGTTGTTGTTGATTGTTGGGCTAGGCAAAAATTGTACTTGTATTGATTGTGCACTTTTATTATGATTATTATTATTGATTTCTCTCTCTCTGAGAGAGAGAGAGAAACCATTAAGTAACCATTGATATTATCGACTACACTGACCAGTGTCAAAGAATTTAATGAAGGCATTTGCCAATACACCTGAGATTATTATTACCTTTCCCCATCATTCATTCATATAAATGTTTGTCAAAGAGAGTCTGAGAGATTGTTGTTGTATGCACTCGTGTTAAATAGTACACATGGTATGTACACTTGCTCACAATCTCTCCTCTCCTTGAGGCTAGAATGCAGTTGTTGCAATTGAGTTGCAGTTTGAAAAAAAAAGATTGAAAGAGATGAATGAATGGAAAGGGAGGCGGATGTTGGAGTACAGAGTCCAAATGATGTACATAAAGAGAGTACAGGCAGTGATGCTGAGTAACTGAGCTCCGGGAGCTTTGATTGAGGTAATAGTTATTATAGTGATGTCTTACTAACTTTTGATTGGGTATAGCGAAAGTTTCTCACTTGTGTGCCAACAATATAAAATGTACAAGATTTTATTCTTGTCCTTAGTTTATTATTATCATTTCGTAACTTGACCTACCTCATGCGGTTTGGGATTGTATCTCTCTCTCTGTACTTTGGACTTTTTGGACAAGTTAATGTGGTTGGGTACATGAGTAATTGATAGGAATTGTCTTGTTATAAGAGTCTCTATGGTTCATCCATGATTAAAAGTAATAATATATATTCCCGTTCTTTTTTGTTAACTACGTTATAACACTGACTAAAATAAATTTTAGTTTGTATAAGGGCTTGTGAATGAACCATGAGCTTTACTTGATATGGTCATCATTTGCCTCGTTTTTTTATTAGTATTCTGTGTCACATGGACATTGTACTTAATCATAATCTCTCTCTCCGGAATAGTACCGCAGGCAGATGACTCACTTGTGAAGAATCTCTCTCTCTCTCTTCGTCATCATTTCATTATGTAGTGGAAAGATTTTAATAATTGTGATCAATATGTATGACTGTATCAATGTAAAATGATACCTTTCACATATTGAATGAGAGTAAAGGATGATACATCAACTCGTTCAACTTGATAGCGTGAGAGTGAAGTTTTGTAGTATTTGGAATGGATTGAGATAAAATGTAATCATTTTAGTCCATCTTTGACTCATTAACGTCTTCAACTATTTGTGAGTAGTGTTCATAGAGATAGAAGAAGCCTAAATGTACACAAATGTGATATTTTAAATGAGAAAGTTTAAAGTTTTTTTAAAAATAAATCCTTGTACATTTTTAGATTGGTTAAGGTCTACATTTTATTGAGGACTGCTCTGTGTTGTGTGTGTACATAAAGGGATCAAGTCAATTGGATGAATATTGAATTATTTTATGATCATTACCAAAGTGAACCACACATTCCCCCCTCCTTTGTTGAGTCATAGTGATTTGTAAAAAAAATGAAGAAAATGAGCAAACCTTTAATAAGTCATGTTGAATGATGTGGATAGTTGAAATAATAAGAATTCTGACTAAAATTCGGCCTTGTCTTGTCTCCCTTTGAGTCATTTATATTGTATGGGTAGAGAAAGAGAGAATATAATAATCCTGTTTAGGAGACGTTTATTTTTTTTTATTTGAATGTTAAGACTTGGAATGTTATATTATTGACTTGGTTCATGGTACACCTCTGCAGTTTGCAATTTCAACAACTGTTTTTTTTATCCTTTTAAAAAACTTGACAGAGTGAGGGTATGTGTTAGATTAGAGGGGGAGTTGAGACATTTAACATTCAAGATGAAGGAATAGTTGAGAGATCTTTTTTGATGATGTAAGACATGAGATGGGATAGTTCGACGACATGGGTTTGATTTGTGCCTTGGTGTTGAATGATAGTTTAAATATCATGGATGACTGTATCCTACTATTATACCTTTAGAGATTTTTTACAGTGTCTGGAGATGAGGAATTTTTCAGGTAGGTAGCAACTCGCCGTCTCTGTGTGTTTCTATAGAGTCGAACTTGTCTCACCGTCAATCCAGTTGTTGGACGTTAGCTTCCCACAAGGTCGTTTCCTTTGCTCAAATCTCTCGGCTCGATGACCTCTCTCCCTCTCTACCCCTTTCTCTGTATACCTGTGTAGTGTAGTCTATGTATATAAAAAAAATTTGTGTTGTTAAACGTTTATACTTTTATACAAAGACTTGCATAAATCTACTGCGCAAATTTAGTTGATGTGTTACAACGGCCTTCTCTCTTTCTTGTCTTCTTTTATTTAATGGACAATGCGGTCGTAGTATCCTGCTCAACTTTAGTCGTATTGTTACATATCTGTATTATTTATCCTGCTATTTACTGACTCACTGTTCTGGTCCTCTCTCTCTTTGTGTATTTCTTTCTGTCTCTTGTTTCTCTTGGTCTTCATTAGACTGGTTGTGATTACAATTTACAAGTAAGGAAGCTTGTAGCTCACATTCACATTTTTCTTTGTAGAGTTTTTTTGAATGACGGCTAATAACAAGGAATAGGACAGTTGTATTCATCATGTTAAAAAGTGGTTATCTTGATTTCTTGAATTATTTTTCTATTATGAATTGCGGTTTCTCTCTCCTAGTCTCATGTACACAATGTCTTTATTAAATCAAAAAAAGAGTAGGGGAATATTATAAACATAGAAAAGTGACAAGGTAAAGTCCAAGAGAGAGAATTTTCTTATTTATAATTACTTCATCTTTATATCCACACAGGGCATAATTAAGAGGAATGGGGGAGGAGGAGGGGGTCACGCATCCACATTTTTTCGTGCTCCCTATCTTTTTTTCTTTTGTGGTCCAGAGTAACTAGAGAGAGAGAGAGTTGACTTGTATGTATAGCCTATAGAGTTGGTCTACCGGTCAATGACTCTCTCTCTGATATGGGGAGAATTTTTGGTGCGGGCTGCTGGAAAGGTACTTGTATCATATGGCCGTTGTAATCATAAGGAATGACCTTTTTCTTCATGGTGGCTTGACTCTCAGGAAACTTTATGAGTGTCTGACTGAGAGAGTTTTGTGTGTGTGTGTCTTAAGAGAGAGAGAATGAATGAACGTGGGGTAATTAAAAAATTCTCAAACGATTGTCTTTCCTTCTACTTGAGTCGTAAAAGTATGAGTATTAACTTTGAAGATTAAGGATTCCGATGGAGGAAATCTGTTCAAAGATAAGGTAAAGTTGATGGGAATCGATATTTTTATTGTTCATAAAAAATATAAACTTTTTAAGCTTTCTCTCCCCATCATAATCTCTTCACATACTTGTGCTTGTGGAAAATATTAAAAAAAATATATATTTATACACACACTCAGAAGAGTCGAGTCAAGATTTATGATTAAAGGTAAAGGTACTGCGTTGTTAGTCGGGGGATAACAATAGGAATTTAATAGATGGGTATGAGTGTGGTGGAGTGATTATAAAATGATAATTTGTAGTTGTAAGGAAATTAACAGTTGAACCCCTCATTCATTCACCAAAAAAAGTAATATGATGGTATTTACATGAATGTAATTCATTCAAAAGAATAATCATAATAATAGTACTAGCTAGACGGATTTATTTCCGATTTCTCAACTTAAAAAACTAATATAATTTTTTCTTCTCTCTCTCATTTTTTCATTTAGTCCGACTCTTTGGTCTTAATGAGTGTCCGTGCGTAGAGCGTATGTTATAGTACAAGATTAGTAGTAGTAAGATAGGGATCATAATAATTTAGTATTTTTATGAATATTAAATTCCATGTTATTCCTTTCCATGTACTCGTGGCATTTTATATATTTTAAAAAAAAGAGTCATCTCGTCTACAAGGGAAGAAAAATAGTTAATGGCCATAATAAGGTCTGAAGGTATATAATGTGGATGGATACAAGATAGAGAAGAAATACATGGAAGTATTTGTTGAAGGGAAGGGTAATATCCCTTGCTATCACTATTTAATTTACTCTTTGAAATTAATTAGTGTTGGTAAAGAGTAGAAAATGTACATGTTTAGAATTTCATAATACGTCGACATGTGTACACGTACAGAGTTGGGGGAATGATGATTAACATAATGAGATTGGGTTATGAGTTTTTCCAAGAAAAAGTTTGAAAACTCAAGTAAAGATTTCATGTGATGATGAGTCAAGTCAATAGTCCTCTTGATATTCATACACATTCTATGACTCCCCCCCTCTCTCTCTTCTTTGTGTATCTTGGAAAAGATGATTACCAAGAAAATTGTGTAAGTACGGATGCAAAAGATTTACTTTTGGACTTGTACCAGAGTCCAGTCGTTTGAGACAGGGACTAAATTGGTCGTAGTGGACTAGTCGTAGAGGAAGAGAGAGAGAGAAGTAGTGGCCGCAATGGTCAAGATATTTATTATCATCATTTGAGCAAGTCACTTGAAACTCTATTGTTCTCTTAGTAAAGAATTGAGGATGTGTTTGGGACTTTTAGATTATGATATAATGCAACTCTCTCCAAGAGACTCTTGTAGTGTTTGAGTGCACCACGAAATATGAAATATACCTCGTAGAAAATAGTGATGAATTATTATCATTTCAACGTTCCTCTCTCATATAGACACAATATATATTATATAATAATAAATTATGATGGTGGCTCACAAACCGTTCTCTCACGTTCCCTCTTCATGTATTTAAGGGAATAATAGTCACTCTCTCTCTACACATACATATAAGTGTATGTATGGAATATTGGACTTAAAATAGTGAGCTTTTATCATCATGAATTGACATTTCAAGTGGTGGTTGGTAGTGATGATGGAAATGAAAGAGATGATAGGAACAAAAAAAATAGTCTTGTGTTGTGTATAATGTAGAGTGGTTTCCTTGGAAGATCAAGGGTATGGCATGCAATGCATAGATTTAGTCTCCATTATATCCATGTTTTTAGTATTGACACTTATTGTCTATACTTGCCTTGTTAAAAAGGAGGGAGAGAGAGAGAGAGGGGGGTGTAGAAGTGAAGAAAAAGAAAATTTATTTATTGTGATTTGTACTATTAATGAATGGCCTCCAGATTATTGACGGTTAGGAATTTACGACGCGTGGTTCCGAATATACATTGTTACATTATGAACAGCATTGAACTGCAGATTAAGAGAGTGTGATGATTCTCTTGTGAAAATTTTCCAGTATAACGACGAATAACCAGTAAGAGTGAGTGTCTATTGTGTGTATATGAAATTCATTTTTTTCCCTTCCAGACATACTCGTATGTATGTGTCTGTGTATTGGCATTAGGGCCTGGATGTGAGCACTTTGCCAACTCTCCCCATTTAGATTAAGGGAGTGAGAATATGAGAGATACAGAGGAGAGAAATGGGAATTTGAGTTCGTTGTGTCTTGTGCCTCTGTCTCGTCTATCTTGTTGGTTGTGAGCATTAGATTTTATATAACCGACCTTGACTACCTCTCCTCCTGCCATGCCTAACGTGTCTCTCTCTCTCATCTATCTGGAGGCATAATAACTGCGAATTTCATATAAAGAAAGACCTCTAAAGAATTTTTGCAATGTCGCAATCCTTCGTAATATCAGTGCAGAGTGTGGTGGTGTGCTATTCCATAGACGCTTTGTACATAAAAATCACATACAGATATAGTGTCTGTGGAGAGGAGACGATGATTATTGGTATAATCTATATGAACAAGTGTTGGTGGTGGTAGGTTAGAGTTTCCATATATATTTAGCTATAAAACTCTCTTGCTCAAACTACACAAAAAAATATCTTGATCTTGTGAGTTTTTAAGCTGCTGACGAGCTAAAAAAACTCCCATTGGCTCCTAGTCACACATTTAACATTCACAGACATAGATCTATTGTACTAATGCGGTAGTTACTAAAACGACAAATTTTCTTCTCATTTTTATATTCCCCTCCTCCTCCTCCTTTATTTTCAAACGACATTTATATACATGATTCAAGTTGAGACATTCCTTATGTTTTTTTTCCCTTTGAAATTTTGCTTACTGGCTACTCTACTGCAGCTGTGGATTCCTGTTGCAGTTGTTGTGTATATTTCTGTTGCTACCCTAAACTTTTTCTGAGTAGCTTTAGTCAAAATCACGTGCAAATTTTTTTTATTTTATTTCCTCTGTACTCTCCACTGTCATATGTGTAGCCAAAGAGTCATTGTCAAAAGTTTATTTTATTAGTTGCGCATTTCTATCCTTTTCTTCTCTCTCTCTCTCTTTATAACTTTTATGTGTGGACTGTAAAGTTTTCTCTCTTGTGCAATTCTTGTCCCCTCAATTTTTTTTTGAAAGTATTTGTTTGTATTTAATCTACGTCATTTTTATTTATTTTTTATTTATTTATTATTCATGCGGATTTCTGAGACTAGGGTTATATACCTGAGAGAGTTTTTTTTCCTGACGAAGAAGACAAATCTTAGTGGGAATGGGAATTATCTTGAGGAGAGAAAAATTCTTGATAAGCTCAATATAAAAAAATGGGGGCTAATACTCTACAATATTGTTTGATGCTTATCTCTAGCTTTTTGGTTTTTATGACGAGCTTGTTAGGGATTTAAGGTCTCTTATTATTACCCTTCTTACTTCTCTCATAAAAATGAACTTTACTTCTTCTCTCTCTGACTCTTTTAGAGCATTTTTCTTGAAGGGAGCATGATGATGTGAGAAATTATTTTTTTGGCGCAAAGACCTGGCACCTGGGCCAAGTATATAATAATATATAAATATTATTATATTTTGTTATTATTATTTTTTCTCTGCCCAGCAAGAACACAACAATATTTTACAAGTCAACGGAATATATATTAATTAATGTTGTCAAGGGAATTATTATTTGAATGAGAGAGAGAGCTCGAGAGAGAGGAAAAACCATTGTTTTATTCTCTCATGTAAATTTTCCGTTGCGTTGGTATTAGAAAATTCATCCTCCGGTCAAGGGGTGATAGTTGGTACTGTGGGGAGGAAAAATAATAAAAATAATTTTTACGACATTTCTTTATTACAAATTAACTTGAGGGCTTCGTGTGAGATTATCTTCTTTTTTGTTGTAATTTCCTTTCTTGTTAAAAGGCATAAGCTACGTATAATAATAATATTGTTACCGTTTTTGATATAGAGCATAGAGCAGGGTAAAAATTTATGTGATCTTTTTTTTCTTTTATAAAAAAAATCAAAAGGAAATTGTTTCAAAGGTTATATTGTTTTGAAGGGTTGGAGTTTATATAAGATAAAATGTGGGACGTAGAGTTAAGAAATAAAAAGTATTCTCTCTCCCTCTTGTTAAAGTTATCTGGACAAGTCAAAGAGAGGAAATGCTGTGTAAAGAGAAAGTTGAACTTATAAGGTTATAGCTTTGAGGAGAATAGACTAAATGGTGTAGGATATGAGGATATGGTGTTAGTGTTAGCAAGTATCAAGATATTTTTTTTTTGGAAGTCTTTTTCATCCAGAAATTCATAATGACAGCCCCAAGTTTTTTTTTCTCCAACACATCTTCTTCCCCGATTCATTTTTATCCAAGGACAAGGAGAAGGATATTTGGTCGTATTTAGTATCTTACATTCAGACTGTCCATGCAGTATGTAATTTGATGTAATTTGAGAATATGTTGCTCCTATTTTCTATCTCTCTCTTGTCTATACGGAGAAAGAGGAATGGATGAACATGTTTCAGTTTTTCGCGTACGTATTTTTTTTTTTGATGTTCCGTCATGACGAGTCAAGTGAGTGAGGATGAGAGTGTCTCGAAGGAAGTAAAGATGGGGAGGGAATGGGATATAGTTTATAGGGAAGAATATATGAGGAAAAAGGAAATCAAGAGGAAGAGGATAGAGAGAGAGAGAGAATCATAGACTTTGTAAAAAGACATTGAGAATGTGAATGTGTAAAGAGACCACGAAAGTTTTTTTTTTCGGACCAAATTGAACGAGGGCTTATATTCGCCATGATGATGAGTTATGTACCCAAGACTATCATCCAACTGAGCATGGAACAGGGCTCTCCTCGGACTTTGTGTTGAAACTAGTTGGCGGGTAAAATTGTATGGATGTAGTATATAAGAGAGAGAGTACAAAACGTGGGTAATAGCTATGTCATAATATCACTATGTGCACGTACAGAGACGTAGAGCCAAGAGCTATAGTTTGGTTGGGAAGGGAGGGAAAGAGAAGGGGAAAAAAGGTAGTAATAGTAGTAGTCAGTCAGTTGAAGAAGTATGAGAATACCGTGACTGGAGTTTAAATGTGGATTCACTGAGCGCGGGCTCTGGGAGAGTAAAAAAAAGCTAACTGTACATACATATGATAGTGTTCATTTGGATTCCTTTCGGATTTTTCTTTTCTCCTTGGTTAAGCGTCAGCATTTAGTTTATAAATTGGTTCTTAGGGCGGCTAGGCTCTCTCTTCTTCTACAGTCAACTCTCTTCTTCTTCTCGATCGAACACACACACTCTCCCTCCCTTTCCTTCCTTCTTTTTCTTGGTCCCTTCTCCAACAATTTCGGCGTGTGTGTTCACAAAATCTTTACAAAAATGTGTATGTACAGGAATGGGGGATGAGATATCCAACAAGAAAAAAAACCTCTCCATTTACGATAATACTACAAAGTACCCACGGTCTCCTTAATAATATTATTATTATTATGATCATTTGAAATGAATCGTTTTCACGGAAAAAAACCTACATACTACTACTCTTGAAGGAATCTTTTTCCTCCTGCTCAATTTTTGTGAGAGGGAGATGAGAAGATCTTCTTGTTTTGACGGGGAATTCTTTTGGGTTGAAGCGGCGCCTTGTTGGAAGAGACCATGGCACATAGGGATTGTCAGTTTTTCTCTCTATGAGTGAAAAATCCCTAGAAAACTATTCCCTTACTCTTCAAGTTCATTTCTATACTTATCCTGGCTGAGGCATGGAAATCTCATCTTGTAGTCTTTCATTTCTGAGGAAAAAAAAGAAGGGGAAAAAAATCTTGTTTCCCCTGTGCCTCAAATCTCTTGACATATATACAGACAGAGAGAAGAGAGTCTTTGCTCTGTTTTGAAGGGACAAGTCATTTTTATCTGCCAAACATAGTTTTAAAAGAATGCAATCCAATATTATATTATGGGGGGAGGATTATGGACTTGACTTTAAGAAGAAATAAATATATATTTGGACCAGGGTGATATTATGTGGTAAATGTAGATGGATGGAATGGGAGTTGAGTGTATAAAAATAAAAATAATAAAGTCTCAATAAGCCTCCACTAAATTCTTTCTCAGTTTTCTTCCTTCCATTTCCCCCTTTTGCTAGATAATCAGGTGGATTTGAGAGTAATCTGCTTCCTGAGAGAAAAACACGAGAGTGTCAATCAATCAATGTTTAACCATTTTAGATAAAGATGGGGGAGTAAAATTGTTTATTTCTTAGAGTCTCACAACAGTAAATAAATAGAAATTTTGGTTGCAAAATTTGTTTTTGCAATTGGGTATCATATTCAATTTATTTTACCTAAGTGTATTTTTACCACGTTATTTTTTTTCTGAAAAAAAACAGGGAGGCTTTTAGAAATTGTTGTCTCTGGTTTCAAGGGTCCGGTGGATATAAAAATTTTTTTGAGAAAAAAAAGATAATGATGGATTCTAGTACAAATTGAAATGTACTTGTATAACAATTTTATCATATTGACACGCGAGTTAGTGGTTTCCTTTGACGTGGATGGAGACAGGAAGGCGGCTGGAGGGTCGTTGAAATAATATATAAAGTTTTTTTCTCTCTCTCATATTTGTTATATAAAAAGAATAAATTATTAATTACATTTTAATATGCATGTTGTGCAAATAGAGACAGGAAGAATTGGTTAAGTGACAATTTACTATAAAATTGATAAAATATTATATAAATTTCTATGAATGAATGACGCCAGTCTTCTGTCGCCTTGTACAAATGTTGACTATCTCGTTTGGTTTTGAACGTCATATGATTACGATAAGAGAGACTGTACAAACTTGGAAACTATTGCAAGTGCAAATTTTGAAACTAAATGTATTAACTTTTATTTAAATTTTGTGGCAATATTAAACTCTAGTAGACTTGTGGTAGAAAGTAAGTGTGAATATTATGGAAATGAAGTTCTTGGTGGTTGTCATGTTATGTTATGTGTGTTGTTAGTACATAAAGTCGTAGCATGGTTTTGGTTTTTGGCTACAGGGGCTGAAAGTCCAACTTTAGTTCCGTTCTCTCCTTAGGAATTTAGGTCAGCCATGTATTGTCTCGTCTGTCTAAACTTGTGACTGTGTAGAAGTGTACCTGTACACAAAATTGTTGAGGTATACTCCATACTCTGGTATTTATAATGATTATAGTTTGTCAAATGAATTACCCCTCACTGTGCTAAGAGCCTTGCTAATTCGGTTAAGTGGAGTGTGGATATATTTGTGGTTTATGATGGAAAGTTGAGGTAGGGGTTTTCGGTTTTATGTAAATTGGGAATAATATATTTTTTGAAAAAAAAGTAATATAGAAATAAAAACTAAATTTAGAATTATTGACATAGTCAATAATTGTGATGGCATTGGAGGGATGATATATGGGAGACAGGAGGGATTTAGAGTACATTTTTTAGGGAGGGGAAGTATTTCATACTCTCTCTCTCTTGTCTTCTGTCTTGTAAAACTCTCCGTTGTTCCTTCCTCTGCACTTTTGTTTGTGGCGGGGAATTTGTTGCTCGACTGACGTTGGGATACAGAAGGTCATGGCATGGAGAAACAAAAAAAAGGTTTTTCGGCTCTTGAAAAACAAAGAAAGAAAGGAAGAGAGAGAGAGGAGACAAGAAGAGTGAAAAGGCAGTTTGCCTACCTACCTCATATAATGTAATTGAATGAGTCGGCTGGAAAGACCTACCTGCGGCTCTAAAAACACCTTGTTTTTTTCTCCTTGGTCATGTTCATGCAACATGCCTTGAGAGAGTTCCAGCCGATGTCACATTCATGGTTTACAGTCGACGAAAAGGAAAGAATGAAAAGATCCATATTATATTTTATATTGTTGTGCCTGTTGTAAATATAGAAAATATATATATATACAGTATAGCCAATGCTCTTGCTTATTGACTACCATCCACCATGGTGAATGGAGTCAAGTCTTAACACTCTTCATACCTGAGTTAGCTATTTCAATAGAAAATAACAATGGTCATCAAAGAGAGGGATGGTTGAATGCAAAAGAGGACTCCTCTCCTCCTCCCGTTGTTTTCCTCTCTCTCTTGACAAAGTTTTTCTCTTAACGGCTCCATGCATTCCCTCTCAGCCATGACTCTGACATGGCGGAGGCAACTTACATGTATTCTTAGTGTAGTTGACAGAAGAGTATAAAATAATCTTTGCGTGCAATTAAATTTTTGCTCCTTTCTGTCTCTACATGGTTTAATGTGGATGAGCAATAATGCCGCTTCCATTCTTATGGAAGGAGAGTGGCTCATTGGTGAATCAAAAAAAAAGGAAGAGTAAATGGTCGACAGTAAAGTAAGGTAAAATCTTGGTCCAAAGGTTTTTGTCTTGTTAGCCAGTGCGGACAAAAAAAAGGTGAAGATTCCCTGTAGAATTTCTCAGGTTTAACGGCTAGCAAAATGATGGCTCGAGGCAAAGTTTAATACACAGAGGAGAGGGAGAGACATGGCTATATAAGTTTAGAGTATAGGATGAATCTGTGTGCATGACTCTCTCATGGTATAGCTGTTACTAACTGTCCTTATATTTTGGGTGTGTGGGTATATATAATTTTAATATGAAAATGGGGATGTAGGTATTATAAACACCTGCAACTTGCATGGTCGTTGGCAAAAGGTGGTTGTACTGTCTCTGGTCAAAGTCCAGAAAATCTATACCCTAATGATATTGATGTTGTCGTTTCGTCGTCCAACTTGTACTCCTCTCTCGTTGAGTTCTGGAGAGATAGATAAATAAACTGTTGGTCGTCGCTTGAGGTCCTTTTTCATACAGAGATATCATCATCATAACTATAGTAGATTCTTTTGAGTGATACATTGAAGCAAAACTCTCTTCTTTTTTTGTGCGTATTATTTTTTTTTCCTTGGGGGATTATGATTACCTTTATGGATTTATACATAAAGGATTGACTGAGGCAATGATTTGACACTTAAATCTGAACTTATTTTCAGTTCAATGTTCAATGCAAAAAAAAGGACAAGAGGGAATAGAATGCAAGTGTTTGTGTGTGTGTGTGTACATGAGAAATTGTATTGTAATGAATAGTACGGTATAAAGAGAGAGGGGGGTATGATTTTATGTGGTCTAGTGTGTATTTTTTTAAGTGTGTACTTAAAGGTTTTCCCAATGACATTTTAATGACTGTTTTCTTTTTTTTTTATGAATTCACAGGTACTAGAGTGTATGCTCCTCCTGAGTGGATTCGATGCGGAAAATATAATGGACGGGCAGCCACTGTTTGGTCTTTAGGCATCCTTCTGTATGACATGGTATGTGGCGACATACCCTTTGAAAAGGACGAGCAAATTTTGAAAGGCGATGTTTCCTTCAGGACTCGTCTATCACAAGGTCAGTACCCTTATTTACATTTTAATTATTATTGTAAATTTAATTAATATTTTTTAATTAAAAAAAAAGGTAGACTTTCAATTACGAATTGTATAGCAAGTAGAAAATACATGGAAAAAAAATATTTACTTTAATATTCTAAAGTATGAGGAATTTATTTTGGGGATTGAAGGGATCTTTTGAACCTAAAATAAGGTTGGTATTTTTGGTAGGGAAAGAAATAGAAAAAAAGACCAAGTTGTTGGTTGAGATATTTAAGGACTTAGTGTTCCCTGGATAAATTGGAGAATTTACCTGAATGTATGGAGGGTAGGGGAGATTTTTTTGTGTTGTTGTTAGGTTGTCCATTGGGAAGTTAGCCATAGGTAGAAGAAGGAAGAAATGGAGGGAAAAATAGAGGGGGGATGAGAATGACGGACTCATAGAAACTTTGTACATGTGAAAATGAGAGAGAGAGTAAGAAAAGAAAATGTTCCACTAGTGTTAAGTTACGCTCTGGATGATAGGCTCATTCTATAGGGATTGGGTGACATGGGAACATTTTCACAATGAATGAAGGAATGAGGATCTGGAAGGAAAGGAAAAAAATTTCTCAGGGTGTACACTCTACACATGTACAACAAGGAGGGTTTTTTTTGTTGGTCTTATACATTCGAGAGAGAGAGAGAGCCTCACCACGAACAAAAAGTTGGTTGGTCCATATGTGCCAGGTTGTTTTAAAATGAGATGATGATAAAAAGGGTTGCCTGTTTCTTCCTGCTCATGTTGCTCTATTTATTTTATCAATGAGTTGAAGGTACTTGTTATATGTAGTCTGTGCGTATAGGCCCATGTTAGTGAGTGAATGAATGAATTAGAAATCAAAAGAGATGGGATGGGATTTTTATGAGAGCGGAAGCTAATGGAAAATTCAATGTATGGCTATGTAACCCAATGTATGAGTCATAACCCTCGTCTCTCTCTCTCTCTCTCTCTCTCTCTCTCTCTCTCTCGGGTTTTTTTTTGCTTCCTTTTTGTTTGTATTGGCGGATGATAGAGAAAAAAAATGGGAGAATTGGTTGGAAAAAGGATAGATGTAAAAGATGAGAGGGAAGTAAAATCAAAATAATAATGTATCCAATTTTTTTGTGTGTTTGTTTTACAGAGTGTCAAGACATGATCCTCCAATGTTTAAGACTGCGACCCTCAGAACGACCTAAACTTGAGGAAATCCTGAATCACCCTTGGATGAAAAATTCGGACTCATGGGTGCAAAATATAGACTCATCTCCATCTCCTTCTACATCTCCCTCCCCATCGCCATCCCTCTCCCCCTCGCATTCACCTTCATCCTCGGCTAGTAGTGGGGCTGTTCAACAACAAAAGGCCGGAACTTTATCCGCAGTTGTGGTAGTGACCCCAAATAGTTCGTCTTCAACGCCAACATCAACCTCGACCACATCCTCATCATTGTCGATTCCAGAGACGGCTTGAAGATTGGACAATTTAGGTTTCAAATCAAAATTCATAACCTTGATAAGATTTATTCTATTCTTAAGTAGTAATATTAAGTATGCAAATCGTTAAGTATTTTTTTCGTTAGGGGACTTTTACGAAGAATAGTCGATAAATATATATATATATATAACAGCCACACACAGAATTATTATCTAATATGCGTATACAAGCGTAAGTGTATTACTACATAAATATTAATTACAGTATATAAATATTATACTGTAAAGATACAGGTAGTAGCATACTACATTTAAGGAAAAAAACGTGCTTATTCTGAAAGAATCTTGAGGTTTTAATTAACCTCCACTAATACTAATTATATTTGTTATACATAAATCATACGTTATATATACATACATATATATACATGAACATTTAAACATTTTTTTTTGGTTATGTTATGCATAATATCTGTATTCATACAATTTATTGTGTATTTCTACGTATTATACTTATTTTGTAGCAAGGAGGAATGCTAGGAGAGAAAGTGTGTATGTGTGTGTGACAGAGAGAGAGAAAAAGAAAAAGGTGGATGGAAACAGATATTGTAAATCAATTTACTTTAATTATTTAGTAACAAGTTAAGTTGAATGAATTTTTACGAGTATGTAGACACATACATACTTGAGACATATATTTAAAAAATATATATATAAATGAAATATATTATATAGGAGAATCACTGTTGATGGTGTACTCCAAAAAAGTATAGATTCCATTTTTTGTTCCTTTATCACGCGTTACATAACATACAAGTTTTTTTTTGTATTGAATTATTAAATTATCATATTAATTATAATTATTACTACAATTTTATTATTGAGTACAGGTTAAAAAACAAGAAATCAAATAGTTTTTTTTTGTGTGATGTGTTCGTGTTAAAAAAGAAAGAAGTGTTCCTATATCTATATACTTTATATATAGGGATCGAAGAGAGAGAGAAAGAAGAAGATAGAAAAAAAACTGTGTGGTAGTACAGGTATGAGTATCCTATCATATAAAAAATGACGTTTAACGATAACCTAAGTTTACCATAATCTACATATAATTAAAATAGATAATTAATTTTTAAAGAAAACTGGGTAAGAATATTATTATTATTATTATTAAGCGTTTGAGCCACACGAATTTTGAGACTTGAATTTTATACGGTTAGGTCATATAATAATTAAAATTAATTTTTTTTTTCATTATCATTATGATAAAATCGCATTATAATGAATGAAGATTCAAGTGAGAGAGAGAAAAGAGCGAAAAGAAATTTTCCCCCGTTGGAATTTCTATTTATTATTATTATATTAATTGCCGTATTCTACGAAATATCGAATCATCGTCTCCGAATCGACAACCGGAATCGTTTTTTTGTTTAAATCGAAATAAGTTTCATCAAAAGTTTGAGCGCAGGACTGAAAATAGTAAAACTTCTTGATAATATTTTTTGCCAGTCGTCAAAATGTCAATTTAAAAATAATTTATAAAAAACATTATTAATTATATACAGTTTACATTTAACGTACCACCATTTGTAATTGGTGTACAACATTTAATCATTATATTTGAGAGAGACTTTTTTTAGGGATTGATGATGACGATGGCGAAAAACTGACTGATCGTGTGTGCATTATAAATATCTTATCGTCTTTATATATATATGATGACACACAAATCTATAGCCTATACTTATATAACGATGAGAATTCATTCAGTGAAAATGTTTAAAAAAAGAGATAATAATAATTTAAATATGTATACACCATTGTATATATATTAATATCCAAGAATGTGCTAATCATGGGAATGTTTTGAAGAGGAAAAAGAAGGAATTCTTGTCAGCGTCGTCATTATCATGAACTGAACACACACATACATAAATACATACAGAGAATATAATATTTAGAGAAAATCCTATCGTCTCTCGCAAATTTTTTTGTTCTTTTTTTCTGTGTATTTTTACTAGGGTTATGTACAATATGGGAAAAAATATCCTAGCTTTTTTCTTCTTCATCTGCTAAAACTTAGAAATGCTTCTTCTTGCTGATTACAATTAATACAGACAGTGTTCAAAATAAAAGACAAGAAGAAATAAGTAAACAAAAAATTCTCTTCCTGAGACTTGAGTTTAAATCCATATCCACATCTTGTAATTTTCTATTATTATTCTGTGATTTTTTTTTGAGTAGGACATTTGAAACAGGAAGTTTTAGATTCAATAATAATTTTTACATGAAATTGATTTGGTTTTTTAGTCAAATACAAAACAAATAATTTAATTTATAACAATCAATGTAGCCCGACAGTGTTAAAACAGTGTAAAGAATTATACTCGCATTCTTATTATTTCTGTACCCCCAAAGCAAAGCATATAATGTAATATCCATAGAATAAAAATATGAGGTAGAACAGGCACTTACAAATACTTTTTTCCCTTATTTACTTAATCAATCAGTCAATTTCTTTTTTTCTTTTTTTTACATTATAATAATATATTTTTCTTTAACCGAGAGACAGATAGATTTATCATAATTATAATAAATACAATATTTAGATAATGTAACCAAGTTTGTCATAAAAGAAGTACAGAGAAATCATTTATTACATTTTTAGAAGCTTTAAAAAAATGAATAACAAGAAATATTAATAGTTACAGGTATACAAAATAACAAATACAAATTGCCCGGATAAACATGGTCTCACAGTTTAGTTCCGAAGTACATAATAATTTTTAAAAAGCCAGAACCAAAACCACAGAAAAAAAACCTTCACTCCATTATCATTTGTGTGTGTCTAGTAGTTATGTTTTTTTTTTAAATAAAAAAAAACGAAGTAGATAATCCGTATAATATTCATACACACCAAGTCAACAAACCTTGAATTCTCTCTTGTATTTATTATCATCATGATTCAGGTAACAGAACACATGCCATGCATTCATTTACAATTGAATTGACATTATTTTTGCTACATGAGAATTCTCATGCTCATTGTTTAAAGTCAGAGAGGTTTTTTAATAAAAGGAAAAAAACTAAACAGTTACAATTATTCTTCGAAATAATCCTCTCCTCCTCCTCGCCTAACGACCCATTTTTAATGTAAAATTATATTTAACCTTACCTTGGGATTGAAATCTACATTTTTAGATTTTTATTCCGTCCATTTAACAATTGAATCCATTTTTATTTTATTTTACAGTCAAAGTCACTGAAAAATGTGAAAGTATGAATGACGATGACACACATATGGCAAAAAAATTAATTTAGAATATTTAACGTCGTTCATATTGGATAAGGTGCATTAATTGGAAATTTTTATATTAAAAAAAATTAAAATATTCTAATTATATTGATTAGGTTATAAATATTATGATCAAGTCTAAATTACAATTAGATGGTTTGCATCAAAAAAAAAGTTTATAAAAAATTGTTTGACCTATGGATTTCATATTGCTAATGGTATTATTACAAAAAAAAATTTTATATACATTAAATTAAACTATTAACATATTTAAGTATTTAATAAGGGTTATTCTTTACCTACATTTGGTAAAGAAAAAAAATTTTTGTATACTTTACATTCATTAATATGGTGAAGGTACATTTAAATGTATGATATTATTTAAAAAAAAGTAATGATTGTACTAATTACAATTTACTGTATAAGGAATTTTGGGTCTCTACTATTATTATTATTTGGTAATGTCAATTAAGTTTTTTTTTTAAAAAAAAAAAGAAATGGATTTGGCAAAACTTTTAAAAAAAAGTCAAATTTTTCAAGATGAGAGGGGAAAAGTAAAGTCAAAGCTTGTTTGTTTTTTTATGATGTGAAAATTACAGATATTTAGAAAATTGAAGGGAGGGAGGAATTGTTTTGTTGTGTTTTTAAAAGGGGAATTAACTTGAGCATTGAGTAAAAAAAATGGAGTCTTTTGAAAAGTGTGAACACAAGTCAATAGAAACTAATGTAATGTAGAAATTTATTTATTCAACACATTTAAAAAAATCATTTGGGAAATTAATTAATTAGGGACATGGAGTTTATATATTAAAATATATAAGAAAGTTTTTTTTTACTTGAAAAAAAACCGTCAGGATTATACTAAGAAAAAAAAGTATATTATTACATTATTATATAATGTTATTATTATATAAAAAACTAAAGACTATATTATATATTAAAAAATGATGTGAAATTTTGGGATAAGAAAATAATTGTAATGGTAAATATATACAAAAAAAATGTTATATAAGTTGGCACATTGCATTGTTATTTCATGAGGAGAATACTGAATAAAATTTACATAAAAAAATGAAAGATAATGTAGAGAGAGAGATTGGGGGAGAAGAAGAATTTTTAAAAAAAGAAGGATTTTATGAAGTGGAGCAGTTTCAATCAAATTTGTAATACTTTTTACTGCGCATATTTACGAAAATATTCAATAAAATAGAAACATGTTTTTTTTGAGAATGATATGAATTTATATGTTACATTATAAATAATATGAAAATCATAATGCTCAGTTTTCTATGTAAAAAAAGAAAAGAAGATTTTTTTTTCGCAAGAAGCTGAGCATAGACCAAGTTTCAAGTTATTATAATAAATGTATAAATAAATATATATGACTTGTGCGATGAAGAGTAGGAGAAGATGAAATGTGCGTATTTGACATGTATTATGAAGATCAAAAAAAAATAAATAGTGAAAAATGAAAAAAAGAAAATAACTGCGACTACACAACAAAGAGAGAGAGTGAAGGGAAAGGAATTACATATTTAAAAAAAGAAAAAATTATATTAAACGTACATACAACGGAATTATTACTTTGGACTAGACAAGTTTTTGTGCGCCAAAATGTACATAACCTTGTAATAATTATAGTACATAAAGTAATAAGAAAGAATACATAAGAGTACATATGATGAGAGTAATATGATAATGAGTATTATAATTAATAATAACTGTAATACTACTATAATGATAACCTAAAGGAGAAAATAAGACAGATGAGTATTTTTTATAAAAAAAAACACACACATACACACTTTTCAGAAATCTTGGGAAAAAATCTAAAAATGAATGCAATGCAATAAAAAGAACATGTATAAAAAAATATTTTACAGTCCAATCCTCGTGTTTTTATTTTTTTGGCATAAATTTAATTTGACATGCAATTTCATTTCATCATATTGAAAAATAATTTAAATTCATAATATAATATATTTGCATTGTGCATAAAATCATACCAAATCATGGGCAATGGAATGACAATGGAACATTTCCGTTTAATTTTTTTTTTGTGGAAAAAAAGTAAAATGTCATGATTCTTTTTGCAAAAGAGTAAATATAGGTCACTGAATTTGAAAGGTTGAGTTGATTTGAGCCAAGTTTTAAAAAAAGCTTGACATTATGTACACGCACAGAAGAGAGAGAGAGAGGAGGAATCCTAGAGTTTGAATGGTGTACAGACTTTTGCCAGCTGTTTTGTAACCTGTGCTGAGTCGCTGTGAGAATGAATGGACAAGGGGAGAAGAGGAATAATAATATTACAAGTTTGAGAGTACTAATACCCCATTGTTTTTTTCTGGTACTCCAGTGTCGGGTGTAACCTGCTACCTCTCTCTCTGTCATTCCATTTTGTTTGTATAGGCCCTAAATAGTTCCAGTCCTGGATGGACATTCAGAGTTTGAGCGTAGGAGAGCGAGAGAAGAGCAAATAAATAAAATGGACTCATGGAATGGGGCATATCTCGCTGTGAATCGGAGACTAAACTGACTACTGTCACCCTCCTATCTTCTATCTTGGCCCTTGATCAACATTCAAATCAATTATAGAGAAGATTCTCCAGAGCTCTATTATTCTTTCATGGGGGTAGGGTGGGGGGCTTCATCTCAATCAGTCCTTTTTCTATAAATGTAACATTAATTTTCACAGGCTATTTAGGACTTTTTCCTCACAACCCAACCAGCTGGACCCTGGAAGCTCCCTCAAATGCTCCGTACAAAACTATTTGCCACGAGTTTTTTCAAATCCCCTCATCATGTGAAATGGGCTAGTAGTACAACAACAAACAACAAAATTTGTACAGGGAGAACTCTTCACAAGAGAGGCGTGTTCTCCTAATCAATAAATGTCATCTGATTTTTTGGCTTAAAGGGAAAAGGTTGGGTTTGACTACAAGTTAATTTCATTCCCAACTTAAATTATGATATGGCCACTCTCTCTCTCTCTCTCTACCTGGGTTATCTGAATTGTGTTGTAGTATCATTATTATGATTGTGTGTACTTTGTCGTGTGGCTCGTGTGCATCAATTTGTTAATGTCGTCGTACGTTGGCTTAATGATGTTTACATAACTTTCCCCCCTCTTTTTTTTGTCCTTCTGGACTTGTAGTGTGTGGAGGATAATTCTCTCATTATAATTATTCGATGAACATGTTATCCCTCTCTCATGTCTCTCCAATGTGTGATCTGTCCATTTCAATGAATTTGATCTTGAACCAACTCCAAAAAGAAAGTCAAAGTGTTGAGACACCCATGTGCCTTCCTTTCAGTTCTCTTTTTTCTAAAGGTCTAAATTTCTAGTCTAAATTTTGTGCTACAAGTTGCTTAGCCTCCAACCAACAAGGAAAAGGATGAGGAAAAAAGAAACCCTGTGAGGGCCGCTCATTTTATTCCTGCGCCAAAAAATCATTTGGCTTATATTGGCCTTAGCCAGCCCCAGACTAAATTTGACTTGACTGACAGAAATGGGTTAAATATTCCACCAACAACTTTATTTTTTCACTTGTTCTTTCTATAATGTCTACCACGTCTAATAGTACAAAATAGGAGCCCATACGCCAAAAAAAACTTTTTCTTTTTGGATTAAATCTTTTGGCTCACTTTTAATTTGTCATGGACAATTTTTTAAGAGTTTAATTCAAACCTTTATGTACTTTGTACTGTGGGGAGAAGATGAGCACTTTGATTAAAAAACTATGCAAACACAAGAGGAAGGGGGGTATGATACACACAAAACCAAATTGACAATTAACTCGACTACCTTTTAATTAGTTGTTGATTCAACTGTGATTATAAGAAGGGGAGAGAGGGGAGACTTGATTTAGTTGCCAATGAAAGAAAAGATTCCACAGAGAGAGAGAGAGTCGCTTTAATTATTCGTCCCCGTTCCGGGGGAAGATGGGGACGGGCAAGTAGGGCAAAGATATTTCCGCCTGAGTGTCGGGTGCTGTCAGAAATTATAATGTTTCAGTTTTTTCTTGTTTTTTTTTTAAAAAAAAAACTTTTTGTCTCTCTCTCTTCTATCGCCTGTCACTTCTTGTACAGTTAAGAGGATTGTAATTTGTAATGAAGCTGTACAAACGTTTGCCATCTTCATCTTGTGAATTCCATATGTATTCCCATCTCCATGATTCTATCATCATCCCCGCCTCTCCTTGTATAAATGTTGTCATTTCCTTCTTCTTGTTTCAAATATTTTTTTTGTGTTCCCTGTCTTTTCTCAACTCCTTCCTTATTTTGTGTCTTTTATCATGTAAAAAAAACTTTTTTTTTCTTTTTATTTATATTACGAGCAACTTTTTTCTATACTGTAAAAAATTTTCTTGTCTTTCTACCATTTTCATTTTTATTTATTCCTTTTCGCACCCTTCATGTTTTCCTCTCTCTTTTGATCTGGTGGTTTTGGTAGGTTTGGCTTGGAAAATCTTCCCAAAGGTCGGTGTGAAAGGTACACCTACATACAAAACAGTTTACAACTAACTCCATTTGATATGTGTCTCTTCATTGGAGTCTCAAAAAAGAAGACTCAAAAGATAATAGGGAGGAACCGAGGAACTGAGCCAACGCAAGAAGGCAAAAAAATATCCCACATGCACCGCATTGCTAATCTCAAATAGTACACAACACTTCCTGATTCCATCTTCCATCATTTTCTATTTAATCTCTCTATGTACACACACCACCACCACATTTTTATCCTTTTTATTCCACAAGGCCCCTCCCCACATCCTTCAAATATTTAAAGTGCCTCTTTCTTGTACAAAAAAACAAGGGGCCTTCAAAAAAAGAGACTTGAAAGTGTTTTATAAAAGAAATGTATTTTTTTGAAAAAATAATTTATATGGATACGACAAAAAAAAAGTTGGCAGGGATGGGAGAGAGTGACAATGTGTTAATTTCATTAGGAAAACTGCATGGCATTGCATGGGACGCTCATTTGTTTGTCTGGGGATTTTTTCTTGTTTCTCCTTCATCTCCGTCTTCTCTCTCCCCTTTTTTTCTTGATTTTGGTGCCAGGGAGACAAAAGACAGGAGACGCCCAATTTAGTTTGGAACAAGTTAAGAGAATTTTGTTGTGTATAATGCAGAGAGAGAGAGGAGACAAAATTAATATAGAATGGGAGAGAAGCAAGGACAGGATTGACATGGACTAGCCCTACTAAGAGAGAGAGAGAGAGAGAGAGAGAAGGAATCTGTGGAGAGAGAAAAAAGCCAAAGACCAAGAGAGTGTAGTGAATGCAATTAGGATGCACAAATAGGAAACTCTACTCAACGTCAGTTTTAAAAATTGTAATAGACTTTTGTCTCATGTATATATAATTTTGTGTACATGTTGATACACACACACACAGAGTGATCTGTGTATTGTTAGCAAGTTGGATGGAAGGAAGGCTTGGTTTAGTTAATCCTGCATGGCTCTGGTTTTGATTTTCCTAGTTGTTGGCACTCCATACAGTCAGAGAGAGAGGAAGAGCATTTTCTGTTGGTTATTAGGAGGATGTACATTATAAAGGATGCAAATTGCTTCAAGGAAGTTATAGAGGAGCCGCATGTAGATGGATATAGAGCAAGACCTCACCCAAAAATACTTGGAGGCTAAGGGAAGCTACTTTATAATGGGAGTGCAAATCCAGGGAAATCCACTTAGACTGTACAAAAGGGATGGTGGAAAAAGTCCCTGGAGATTCTTGTCACAGTCACTCTCGTTATTACTCCCGCGTCCTCTCACTAGACAATCTTCCCAAAATCCATATAAGTGTGGACTTTTATCATACTTGCATATATCTCCAGATTATACCTTTTATAACAATAAAATCCCCTATCCTGTCACTCTCATCCTCTTTCTAGTCCACAGAATAGAATTCCTACCGTGTACATTTTTTTGATCTCATGATCTACACCTTGAGACCCAAGGAAGTGTTCCTCCTCCTCCTTCATCTTTTTCTCTCTCTTCGTCTCTTCACACCAAGTGAACCAAACCCTACGGTGTCATCATCATTATCTTCCCAATCCTCTCACCATGGGCCTCACTTCTTAAGGCGGCGGAAAAGAACAAGACCCAAGATACTGCCCACACTCATCTCCACTTTGAGTCCAATAATGTTCCATACTTTTGACTCTGATGAACATGTCATGCTCATTGTTTTCATCCCCAAGTTTTTACTGTCCATACAAAAATTTCATATTTTGAAGACTGAAAAATAAATGACAATTTCTATTTTTATCTTCCTTTCCTGTCTACCCACTGTGACTCCTCGTAATCTATGCTGACGTCTGAGACTGATAGAAAATATTATTTGGATGAGACAGTCTACATAAGGCAGGTCTATGAGGAGTGTAGAGTGAGGAAGAAGATAGAATTTATATGAGATGACTCCATCTTTTTTCAGGGGAAACTCATTAAGGTAAATGAATCTATTTAATTAATGGGAAATCCAAAGTCTGCCCCCACACATGACCAACTTTCCAACAGTTTTTGAAAATGGGGCTCCTACTCTCCTGTGTACTTGCCCCTGTCCCTTCTTCCCTGTGTTGTTTAGACAAGCTCATGCTGTGTTGAGGTAAATAAAAGTCCATTACAATTGTCCTCACTCATCCTCATCCCATGCAAACGATTCCAATTCTGATATATTTTTCCCCCTGTATCCAGGAGTACCAGGCCAATCGTAAATGGAAAACCAATGTTACGGGGTTTCCCCATCCATTCCATCTCCAGGCTCTCTCCATAGGATCAAGGGAGATGGGAGCAACACGCATCTTTTCTGAGGTTGTACACAGTAGTTGAAAGTTTTGAAACAAAGTGCACATCAACGCAATTTTAATTTCCATGGAATGACTCTCTCTCTCATCCCACGAGCATCCCCGTCCTCTCAAAAAAGTCCTGTTTTGGCCCATGTGCGATGGGTCTGAAGTTTGAATGTGCAATGCAATGCTCATGCTGCTTCAACACATGTTTGAGATGACTCACTTAGCCTTAATATCCCTGTCGTGGGTGTGAGAGTTAGCTTGTTCTCGCTTTGCCTTTTCTGCACAACTTTGTGTGTGTCTGTATACACAGAATTTGTATGTGCACAGAGAGAGAGAGAGAGAGAGAGAGAGAGAGAGAGAGGGATTTTGTCTATGAATTCATTCAACTTATTTGCACATATGCCCTCATATTACACGATCACACTCTCAGCAAACTACCTTCCGCTTCCCTTCCCTATCATAATAATTCGCTCTTAGTAATTCACCTGAATCTATATGTATATCCTTTCAATACAATTTGCTCTGCTGCATCCCATAAACAATCTCTTCATCTCTTTTGGCTAAATCTCTCTCTCTCTGGTAGAGTGTTGGTGGGACTATAGTAATTTGGAGTGAATTTCTTATATTCTGCTCGTACTCCCTCCTTCCGCTTAGACTGTTGCTACTTTAATTTAATCTGGGAAGTCGAATGCCAAATCATTTTTAGGCTCTCTCACTGGGTTACAACTAAAACGTGATGGAGAGTACAATGTTACAAAGGTGTACTCTCCCCCTCTCTTGTCAACTACAATGAATGAGGCCTAAGAGAGAGAAACCTCTCTCTCTCTCCTGTACTAGGAATTGCAACGTGCATTTCATTTGATCTCCTTCCAAATTGGACGAAATATAAAGCATTGGATATATACACTCACTTGATAAGACTACAGATTTATATGGGTAACATCAACAATAAATCAATAGGGTCATTCCATGTAGGCGTATTTTTTTCTCCTCCAAATCTCTAATAAAATTTGTGTGTGCATGTATTCATCTTTATAGCCAAACTCAAGTTTTTGGGTTTATTCAAAAAATAAATAGTTCATAGAACATTCCATTGATTTGGTTTGTTTTCTTGAGAAGGGGGGGAGAGATTTGTAGAAGGACGAGAGAGTGGGGGGAAGACATTGTGGTACAAGTTATCTGTTAACCATTAAATAAAATGTGTGGGAAGTTGTATTGGACTTGGGATATGGAAGGAAGTTGAAATTGTGTAAAAGTTAAAAAGCTCTGGCTACAAGACAAACTATCCAGTGATAGGCAGAGAGAGAGAGAGAGAAAGACCGAAAGAGAGAAGGAATGCTTCGAGGCATGAGGGGAAATGAGACGAGATGAAGATGTACTGGGTTAGTTTTATGTCTCGCTTGAGCAAAACTTTGAAACTTAGAAATATTTCGACATTTTTCCAAAATCA
>JAQIVZ010001055.1:0-41935 GCA_034700945.1 Arrhopalites spinosus | reverse complement strand
ATTATATCTTCAATTTCATCAATCTCTTTATTTGAACTTTTCTTGATATGTTCTGCCGTCACTTCAACAGTCTTGGTGGACCTTTGACCTTGTTGAGAAATGGGGGAGAAGGGAGCTGACTCGAGATCTGTAAAATTTAAATGATTAGGTTAATGTTTATTTACAAAAACATCAAAGAATTTTTACCTTCGCTGATGCTCTTTTCTTGTCCGGACTGACTTTCTACTTCGTCCAAAATCTCTGAATGAACACTTGTGATTTGAGATGTATTATTTTCTGAGGCTGGCTCAAAGTCCTGACTGTACTCAATTTCGTTACTCATTTTAATCACTAATTAAATTAAACGGTCAATGTTGTAAAAAAAATTTAGCTGTCAAAAAAATCACAAGAAATCTAACCCTCGTCCCGCCACCGTTTTGAGGTTTCAATGATTCCGAAATTCGATGCTAAAATTGGACAAAAATCTATTTTTCAACCTAAAGTCATGTCAAGAGGTCATGTCAAAAGATACTCACTTCATTGTAGAAAAATTATGAATTTTTAATGTACATTTATACTATTTTTTATTCTAATAAAAGTTGATGATTGTTAGGTACTTTTACAGGTAAATTGTGAGCGGCGTTTGGTGACTTTTGAATTCCTCGTGGACGGAAGCCGTATCGTTAATTGTGATTGTTAATTTCAGTAAAATACCCTAATTGTTAGGATGGATACTCGTATTAGTTCAGCTACTGGGATGGCAAACAAGCACGAGGAACTTGGTATAAGAGAATTTGTGGGTCAACATCCCAAATTGACAGCTATTTTTAAAGAAAGGTAATGTCGGTATATTTTTTTGTTAAATATAAAATATGTGAATTAATGCTAACCTCTTTTTAATTTTATTTTGTAGATATTCTGACTTTCACGTTCATGAAATTGATTCGAATGGACAACGTGTTCAGTTGACCGATATGAATGCTCCTAAAGAACGTAAGGCAATCTACAAAATATACATGTTCATAGATGTGTAGTATCTCTGTCTTTGTGATTCAGTTTTAATAATATAAAGCTTTCATTTTGTGCAGAAAAAATTACTGTTAGTTCTACGGATCCAGATTTGAGTGAGTACATAATGTAGTCTATAAATAAATTAAAATCGGTTGAGCTAAATACAAAAACAAAACAGAAATGTGTTGTCATTTTCAGTTCCGATATTGTCAGAAGAAATACAAAATAAAGTTAATGTCTTACATGACCTAACTCTTCAGAAAAAGAGGCTTGAAACTGTCCCTGTGGAAATCGATGTAATAATTATATAATGTTTACATAAAATATAAATCTAAATGGAATGCGTTATAGTACCTATTTGCTTTGTTTCGTACTTTTTGAAAGGTGACCAAGCTGGACAAGCAACAGCGGACAAAAATACATCGATGGGTTGGCAGCTTTGAAGGCCTAGGTAAGTATACAGTGGATACAATCATCTTTTGATTTTGTGACACGTATTAAGTACATGTTGTTTTTATTATAGGTTCTTCAACAGTTGACAAAGGAGAACAAAAATTTATTGTGGTGGAATATGCAACACGTGAGTATTCCGCACTAAATATTCACATCTATTTAGCTATCCTAATGATAATCATCATCCTCAATGTCTCAAATGTAATATGTATTCTGTAGACAAATCAAGGAGGAGGCCTGAGACCAGAGGAAAGTTCACAAATTGTGTGCTCTACAAGGAAGGTATAGAAACATCAGATGCAATCCTGTCCATTGCTAAAAAATTAAGGTACAATAATTATTTATTTCTATTAGAAATTACACCAGAAGATTCATTTTAAGCTCTTGATATTTACAACTAATAATTATATAAAATTTTGTAGAATTCATCATAATCTGATCACATATGCTGGAACTAAAGACAAGCAGGCCAAGACTTCACAAAGAATAACCGTCACAAATATAGAAGCAAGACGGCTCATTGATGTCTGTAAGCATATGAATCATGTCAAGTTGGGAAATTTTGAATACACATCAAAAGCACTTCAATTGGGAGACTTGAAGGGGAATCATTTCAAAATTTTACTAAAGAATGTAAAGCTAACAGAGGATGATGAAATGTTAAGGCCTGACAAGGACGATAGAATATGTAGTGTCGTTGATGTAGTCATAACAAGCATGAGAAATGTTGGATTCATTAATTATTATGGTCTTCAACGATTTGGTTCATATGTCACCTCCACTCATGCCATTGGCAAAGCAGTATTGCAAATGAAATGGGATCGGGTATGTCAATATATATTGCTCAAAGTTTAATTTAATTTTTTTTAAAAACATGATTTAAAATTTCGATTCTAATATACTTCCATAGGTATTTGATCTAATTTTACAAGAAAAACCTCGAGATACTGATTTCATGATTGAAATAAAGAAAAAGTGGTTAGCTACACGGGATGCTCAGGCCTGTATCAAACTTCTACCATCATGGCATCGTTCAATTGAGACAAACCTATTACAGGGTTTAGGTACGACATTCTTTGTCCTATTTTAAATTGAAACGGATTGAAGCTCAATTCATTTTTACTTGTAGCTCGACATTATGAGCTGGGAGACTTTTTGGGAGCCTTTCAACGAATTCCTAGAAATGTACGCCAACTGTATCTTCATTCTTTTCAAAGTTACCTCTGGAATCATATGGCCACATTCCGTGTACAAAAATTTGGACTAAAACCAGTTGTTGGGGATTTCGTCTACAATAGTCGGGATGTAACACCAGAAACTGTTCATCAGCTAGAAGATATTACCTTGAATATTGATGGTACATATTATTAGACTTTACAAATAATATACAAAAAAATTCTTACACATATAAAAAGTAGTGAAAAATTAAATTTTATTTATAATCTACTTTTAGATAGTGGTGTTATTGATGGTGCAACTGAAATTCCTGCTGAGATTGTGACTCGAAAACTGGATGTAACAGTCTTGAAAGAAGAAGATCTGGAAAAGTATTCAATTTATGATGTACTTCTACCTCTTTTTGGCACAGAGCTATTAAAACATCCGAACAAAGTTATGCAGGATTATTATGATAAGCTTTTATTGGACCAGGGATTAGACACAGACTGCTTCCTAAAGTTTAAGCCTCGGTAATAAAAATTCTCCTCCCAGATGATTATGTTATAAATTCGTTACAATAGTTGATAATTTATTTGATTTTTTTTGTAGATATGAAGCTCCCAAAGGTAAACAATTTATCCCTTACTTATTTTATCAAATTTTATTGATCCTTCCATATAGTTGATATATAATTTCTTCAGTAAAATCGTGAATACTATTTATGTGTATAAAAAGTCTTTAAATTAATATGACGTCTCTTATTTTGATGATGCTCAATTTGATGTTCAAAACCAAAGGATCTTACCGTCACCTCATCGTTCTACCCAAAAATGTGGATTATAAATTAATCCCCTACAATAATTCCGACAATTTGGATAAATTTATTCAATCAGATTTAGACTTGTTGAAACATTCAAAAAGTCAAGAGTCCAAAGAAGCTCCTGAAGAAAGCGGTAACGGGGAAGGAGTAGCTGTAAAAGACAAAACTTGCGCTATTGTTGAATTCTCTCTACCTCCTGCGTCTTACGCCACAATGGCCCTTAGAGAGCTCCTAGAATATTCTGCCTTGACACAACCACCACGTGGGCCGGATGTGGATTCTAGCAAAAGAACTAAGGAAGAAGAAGAAAGTGAAAATCCAGCAAAGAAACCTCGGGTTGTTGATCCTGATACCAACTAATTTTATATAAAAAATTCACATTTTATTTTTAAAGTTTTCCAATTACTGGAAACGAATTTTTATTATCCTTTTACCTGTCATTTTTTATAGGTATAATTATAATTATTCTCTGCACTTTTTTCTATTGAGGTTTGGTTGGTTTTGAACCGTCGATAAAATCTATTTATGTATATTATATTGTGTGACCTGGGCTAGTACATAACATAGTTTGTGTATATCATCAAAATCATAGTGTACAATTAAAAAATAAATACGAAATTATTCTTTGTTTTCTATTCAAAAATGTTTTAATGATGAAATGTTTTGCTGTCAAAATCTAGACTAATTAAAGTAAACAGAATACTATAGTACTGTTTGTTTTCATATTATATAACATTTGCGACATTACTAATAGAATACTAGTCAGTAGAATTTAATAACCCTTTTATAATAATAAAAATCAATTACTGTGGACAGTAAGTAGCTTCCGACACATAATAAAATTGATCAAATCAGTTAAACCACCTAGAAAAATATGCGAAATCTAAAACTGAACCGAACCATGATAGTCAATAGGAAGTTAACACAACCATAATAATTAAAAGCTCTTTTTTTGACTCGAACAATATAACACAATTTTATGGAATACCTACACATACTACTCGACACAGACGGGTATAATAGAGTAGGGAAGAATAGGAGACGCAGCCTCAATATCCAATGCTGTCGCCATGCAATCCCCTGCTTCTGAACATTCACCAAGTGCTTCCAACACTTTCCCAAGTTTGTACCTAAATTCATAAATAATCATAGCTTAGAATTTTTTTCATCATTGTATATTACAGACTCATATTTTAGTACTGAAATAAAAAATGTCCTACCATGTGTGATGATCATATGGATCTAGTCGAAGAGCATCTTGCAAAGTCTTCTCAGCTAACCCTGTACATTACAAAAGCAAATACAGATGAAACAAAATACCAAAACTGCAATTTTACGAGTATGAAATAAAATAAAATTGAAATATGGACTTACGATGAGAGCCAAAGTAATGTTGCATTAACGCTAGACTTTGAAGAGCTTTGGAATGTGTAGGTCGAACAGCAACGGCACTAAATACATTTTAAATAAAATAATCATGTTAATTTATAGTTAAAATTTTAAACAATTCAAATAAAAATTGACTATTCACCTCTCATAGAAGACTCGTGCATCATGATAATCTTCATGATATTCCGCAATTTGTCCACGCTAAAAATAATATTTCACACAATTATTTTATAAATGTCTAATTGTGACTATTTAATATCTCTTTTACTAGTACGTACCAAAAATAAAACATCTTGATGTGCAGCAGCGATACATGCCGCCTCCTCACATGACGAGAGAGCTTGATCAGGTCTATCTAACTTCAAGTACAGTTCGCCTATGATAAAACAATTGAAACATGAACAAAACCTCATTAATGAGCATTTGAGTAGAATAAAATCATAACTTGACGAGGAAAACATTACCTAGCATCACCCATATACTGATTTGTGCTGCCCATGCCAATTCTCCAATACCAGATTGGGACAATGAACCCTGTGATTAAAATTCATTAATTTCATGTACGATAATAAAAAAGTATTGTCTTTAAAATACTTGATTTTCTCTTACATGAATACTGACTGATGAAGCAATTTCAGATAATGCAGCGTCCGCTCGAAATCCCGAATTTAAAGCTCCAGTATTAGTGGAAGATCTTACCGAGGCTACAGCTATAATAAAGATAGTGGTTGAGTAACATTAACTTCAATATAAAATTTTTAACTTTTAGAGTTAAACTAATCAAATTACACAAAGTTTCTCGATCTGTAGGAGAAGGCAAGTGTAAGGTTGGATAATTAGTTGATACTGGTGGTCTTGAGTCAGGACTATCACATCTCATAATTATAGAGTTATCATCAAAAAGATTTTTCCATTTCACAAGCATTTGTTTCATAGTTGAGAGAGCCGTCTGGAAATTGGACAAATTAAAGGTTGACAATAGTTGACATACATTTAATTATTACAATAATCTTGCTACAAAATAATTTTATGAAATACATTGTTTATAGAACAAATTTATTTTACCTCTCTACTCAAAACTACTTCCTCTAGTGCAGCTTTCATTTGCAAAAAGCCAAGATGATCAGGATACTCGTCAAGCGCTTCCTCAGTGACAGACAAAGCATCTGTATAATTTCTCTGAGCGGAAAGTAAAAGAACGATTAATTGAAGAGTTGGTATATGGAATGGATAGGCACGAAGAGCACGAACGCCAAACCTAAAATAATTCAACGAGTAATGACATTTATTAGAATTGAATGAGTAATAATAAAAATAATTTTAAACATACGCAAATCCGTCATTTAAATTTCCAGCCCATGCATGAACTCTAGCAAGCCAATGTAATGTCAAATAGTCCATAGGATCAAGATCAGAGGCCCTAAAAAAGAAAATTAATTGGTTTATTAACATTTCATGGAATTATGTGTAGTTATTATCTTATAGACTTTTTTTAAATCAACTAAACTACTACAAGCGTACTTTTGAAGCACTACAATTGCAGCATCAAGTTCCTCTAATCTTTGTTGATGCATGTGTCTCTCAAATGACAGCAGAAATAGTCCAATTCCCTCATAAAGATACACTCGCTGCAGTAATTTTTGAGCGCCGGCAAGTTCTTTTTCTTTAGCTTTGGCAACCAATTCCAACCCTTCATTGATCTGTGAAATGTAAAAGTAAAAATTAAGTACTTGTGTCCATGAAAAAACTTCAAAAACTATATTAAATTACCTCATAGCGAGAGTAGAGCTGTTGAGCCCCCAACAAAAGGAGTGGAGTTGACCTCTTGGAGAGCTTTGCTGCTTCAGCAATCGTCTGGGTACTTTTTCGGGAATTTATTCCACTCGCTTGGAATGTTAGTGCATATTGCGACCACACATGTGGTTCTTCAAAAGAAAACTTTAAAAGATATAAAGAATTTTAGTTAAATTTATTTTTAATTTTCAATTAAAATTTTATAACTTTAGAAAAAATTACTTTTAAAGCTGCTTCGTAGCACTAGAAAAAAAAGAGAATTGTTAATTTATTCATTACACCGTACATTATTCTTAAAAGTGAAAAATATTTTCAGAAGAATTAACTTACTTCATTGGGAAGTGAAAATTTTCCCCAACGACCGGCAGCAAATGTCATTAAATCAAAAATTGACACTGCATTCAAGTTGGCTAGCTTTCTAGCTTTGGCAAATTCAGGGGCTTGATTCAATACTCCGTCACGAACAACCATCTCTTCACTAAAATTATTGAATGTTACATGTAAAATATTCTAATGTGAGGTAATTGAAATTTTAATTTAAAAAATAATGGAAACCTCAATAGAAGTACGAGGAAGACATCCTCCCAAAGATTGTGTGGAGTAAATATACTAGTGCCAACATAATGCTTGGCTTTAGATAAAGTGTCGATTGTTGGTGCAGAGAGGGGCAACCAACGATGGCGAATCAAGACTTCAGCCAAACGACGGTTCAATAATAATCTGATTGATGAAAATGTACTCGTGTCAACTGAGCGAAGAAGCCATTGAAGCCGTTTAATTGCTTCATCAACTTGATTATTTTCTAGAAGAAGATGAGGTCCACGTCGAATAGCAAATTCAATCAGAGCACTGGGACGTTTCTTATCATAACTTGCTGGAGGATGTGGAGATTGACTTTGACTTGATACTGTGGACAACAACACATCAAATAAATAAAATATCACATTGATCGTCGAATCATTGACTTTCTTTGTACAAGCGTATAAGTAGACAATAATTACCCATTGTATTTGATGATGATAAATTTGCTGCATATTTTTCCTGATTTTGAAAAAATGCTATTGCTAAATCAGCTGCTTTTCGATAACATTTTAAAATTTCTTCTTTCCTCTCAGCTTCTGGAATATTTTGAGCCACACTACCACTACCACGCCATGACCGTCCCATCTAAATTAAAATGTCAACATTTATTATTATTTTTCTTTTCTTTGAATTATGTTTTCTCATGCAATAAAATTTAACTTCAATAAATATATTACGGTACTTGCCTTTTCTAAACAATAACCTTTAATCGCATATGCCTCAGACATGAGCTGTAGATTTCGGACTGTGTGAGCAATTTGATCTATAGTCTCAAATCCTGACTTGTACAATTCCTCTAGTGCTTCTTCATACAATCCAGATGCATGATATATTTTAGCCAACAAGATGAGAGCATCAGTTTTCATATCCGGCTACAAAAACATATATCAAATTTAATGTAAACATTGTGTCAACATGTTTATAAGTATTTTATTACCTGATCTATGGCTTGATTAAGACAAAGAAGAATTGATTTCTTAATGTCCAGGAGAGATGATTTTGCCTTTGTTATGTGTTTTTCTGCTGGTTGATGTTCCTCCAGCCAACATTCTAATTTGGCTTCAGCATTTAAAAAGTTTAAGAGACCATCTGAACTACCTTTTGAAGACTTGCCCGTATCTAATACTTCAAGGACTTTTCTCCAGTCCCCTGTAAATAAAAAGTAAGTAAATAAATTCTTTATTTTGTACACAATAACAATATTTATTAATAATGTAATTCAAGTCGTAAAGCTCACCTAATTCTCTTCCTTTCTCAACTTCATTTTCAAGTCGTATGGCAGGAACATTTTTTCCAGGTTTTGCTGACATAATGAAGCTTTGGCTAAGCCAAATTGGCTTTGAGGACAGTCAAAAACAAAATAAAAAGTGAGTAAACTAAAATCAAGATTTTTAGAGAATTTTTTTCACAATCAAACACTGATAATCCGCCTGATCAAACGACACCGTAAAACAAGTCCACAATTGTAGCCCTTAATAACCACAGATTTTGGACAACATCACCACAAAGGGCCAAATACTAGTTTAATTTGGTGACCTCCTAAAATCTAAAAAAAAAAATTTTTTTCCGAAATTGGAAAACCGCTCCCACAAGTCAAGTAGGTCTTCTTTTTACGCCGACAAACATAATGCATTGAGGTAAACCGTTTACTGTAAACGAGAAATACGAGAATTATTATTTGTGTGAGAAGGACCAATTAAATTTAATAAGCATAATTATGGTCTAGATGACAACATGACTGATGTGTGTACGATTTGAATGAATCATTACGCACTATTTGAACAATAAAAACGTGTGTGCATCTTTTGCCAATGCCGTTGCTTTTTTTATTCTAAAAAATTTTAATTTTTTTATAGTTCATTAATTCTTCATTGATAAATGCCGATACAATAAACATTTTTCTCATATATAATGAATATTCTTATTGAACAATGACTCTAGAAAAAATGAGTAGTCAAATAGAAAATTAGACAAAAATAAATAGTAGTCACAGTCACTGAAAACATTTTTGGACTGAAAATATTGAGACACATATGAATGAGTTGTATGTGACTGAGGTCATTAAGAATGTCTATAAATAGGCTTTTGTTTGAATTGATGTAAAAAAATAATTTAGGAATCAACGTTGCTTAAAAAATGAGCAAAATGAACAAAGATTTACTCTTGAGCACTGAGATCCTTGACAAAGAAGCGGATTACTGTACAGATTTGAACGAAAATCGTGGATTTTTTTTCTGAAAATTCCGGTTGGTTTTTTAATGTTTTTTGGGATTTAATAACATATCACAATGAAAGATAATTGTGAAGAGCCTATTGTAGAAGGTATGCACATATTAGTTGTTCGAGGAGAGCAGGAACGTATCATAGAATTCAGACCTAACGAGTAAGTATTTAATTATCCTTTCACGTGCAACTTAAAAACGTGATGTAATTTTTATTTCATCCCCATTAGTAAATTACAAGTATTTAAAAATTAATGTTTATATTTGATACAGTGTTCTACATTACGGGAAAGGGAATAGTCAACAATCAATAGGTAAGATTCCAGCAGAATCTCTTTTAATAAACTTTTTAAGTAACAATTTTTATTTAGCATGCGGTCAAAAGTATGATGGAAATACTTAATCTATGTTGTGTCGAAAAATTTAGAACTCAAGAATGTTGCTGGTATGCCCAATTACTCTTGTTTTAGAGTTAAACTTCATAGTGTTCAACCACCTTCAAAACAGTCTGGGGCTTTATATTACTTGGAAGCTTTGGATGATATCGACCAGCTTTCATTGTCTGCAGGTAAAATGTTCAGTCCTTCAATGTTTTTTATGATATATTTTCATTACATTCATACATTATGTACCTATATTCAATTACTCCTTTGCATCAGGTGAAGTAACAGAACGGGGCAAGGATAATCGTGATATTGTGGATGACAATAAATCACAAAAAATGAATGCTGCTGATATACAAGAGTTGAGAGGAAAGGGAGCTTCCGGTTCAGAAATACTTGAAACCCTCATATCAAATTCTTCTAGCTTTAGTAAAAAGACAGAATTCTCTCAATCCAAATATGTCAAAAAGAAGGAGAAGACTTATGGGGATACACTCTTATTCATTAAACCAACTTTGAGCACTGTAGCAGACCACTACTTCAAAAAGGATGCAGCAAGAATTCTGTAAGTTAATATTTTGAGTAAATCAAAATAAATTTTTATTACATTTCTATTTTTTGAAACTATACACATTCATTTTCCTTTGATTTATATAGGAATCTACGCCCAGACACATTGTCCCAGATACTAACTTATGCCAATGTTCATGCCCATGGAAAATATTTGATTTATGAAAATGGTTGTTGTGGCCTTGTTGTTGGTGGTGTTTTAAGTCGATTGGCTGGAACAGGATTAATTCTTCATGTTCATACTGGCAGTACTCCACAGAGGTACTTAAATGTTATTATGAATTTTACCTTTGTGCGGCTCCAATTTAAATGTGTAGTTACTAAAACATATACAAGTTTAATTAAATTATTTTATTCATTTCTTTTTTTGTCATATAGGCAAGCGATAAATTATCTCAATCTGAGTGAACATGATTTGGTGCCACTTAAGAATCTTGACATATTCTATTTGACTCGTCCTCCACATTCTAAGAATGTGGCCAAAGGAGATGAATCCCAAATCTCAAAAGAAGCACAAGAAATCATGATTCAAGAAAATGATGAAGTACCTAGTAAAAAGATAAAACTTGAAGACATAACTACATTGTCACCATCAAAGGATTTTGTGCCCGGTAAAATACCCGTGTCAATCAATCGTGCAGAGAATGAACGCTCTCGGATACTTTTAGAATCAACTAAATTTTCCAGTTTGATAATTGCGGGCAAAGAACATCCCTTGTCTATACTGCAACGATTATTACCACATCTAACTCCGTCCGCTCCAATTGTTATTTTTTGTCAAATTGCAGAGGTATATTAATAATTTAATCTTTAATCTAATTAATTAATTAACATAAAATTTTAAAATATTAATTTTCATAAGAATTCCAAGATATTGATTTTTAAATTTAAAATAATTTGATCATTTTCAGCCCCTTGCTGACTGCTACACATGGCTCAAAGATAATAATTGTGCTGCCAACATTTTTTTGGTTGAAAATTGGCTTCGTAATATTCAAGTGGACACGGAAAGGACCCATCCAGAAATTAATATGAGTGGTACTGGAGGATTTTTGTTAACTGGTATTTGTACTTACCAAAAAAAAGGTACGATAGACCAGATTAAAGTTTAGAATTTAAATAATTCTTGTGTACTTGTTATATATTTAAAAGAGTTTGTTACAACTCTACATAAAAAAATTTCCACATCATTACTTTATGAGTTTTGATTTTTTTTACATTAAATAAATTGGAATCGTGGATAATTTTAAGTATTATATCGACCTCATTGCAGAACTTGAAATATACGCAATGCATAACGTAGTTAAATTTGCTATACCGGCCTTTAATTGACACCGGAGTTTGATCATAAAAAAAATTAGGGTTGATGATTACCAGAAACTTTCCCTGGAAGTTTACACTCAGCTGGTTTTCACAGCTGTCTTAGTCAAAGGAATGTTTTCCCCTCCTTGCGACTGTGCTGTCCCGTTCGGATTTATCCGAATTTGGTCGGAACTAGGTCACATCTAAAACCTGCAAAAAATAATTCCACATGACTATCATATAGGAGCTGGGTTACTCTGCCAAGTAATACATAGTATTTTGTGCCATACAAGTGCAGGTCGCTTGAAAGGTATTTAAAATTATTATTTTATTTTGTGCTATACAAATTAATTTCGTGAGTACAGTTTTTAACATTCTAATACTGGTCATTTGACATTATCTTTTAGAAATTGTGTATAATTTGTAGTTTTCTGCACAATTGTTCTTGAAATAATAATAATTTCTAAAAGTTGAATTGCAAAAATTTCATTTTTTTCCAATTTATATCAATTGTTTAAAAATAATATTTTTACGCACTGTTTACTATTCTCTTTTGTACAGTCTTTACGGCTGTACGTTATTTATGCGTAACAGCAATGTATATTTTTATCCTTTCACTATCTAAATAATATTTAGTAAATATTCTGTACAAAGATAATTTAGGGATTCATGCTGCCTGCAAATTGTACTTTGAATTTAAATAACGACCATATAGCATAATGTTATTGTTATGTTAATGACGTTTCTCCTACTTGATATTTTACTTGTTGTATCTCACATTTAAGTAAGAGTCTTTCGGTATTAAATAACCGACGTCAGATTTTAATGACTAAAATTGGTGAGCACGTTGGAATAAATGAGGATTTTGCAATTTAAAGTTTCCTATTACACTGGCTGTACTATAGTTGTTAGTTAATATCTAATCTGAAATGTTAATGTCAAATGTCATCAAGTGTTAAAAACTTGCTTCACATTTCAGTCTCACTTTTTATGTATTTTTGTTTAATTGCTTTGACGTTATGTAATGTTTTTCATCTTCATTTCGTTTCTCTGGTCAATTGTCCATGTGATGGTACTCCTCTACTGTTTGGACTCAACTTTCATTACATTGGAACCCTCACCAAGGTTGACCTAGATACTTACACGAGACAACACTCTTGTTGAAATTGATACAAAATTGTAATCTGTTTTTTCATCTCCATGAACTTTTTCAAAGTGTGTTCATAATATTGTTGCGTACATAATTGATTCACGTCTCTGAGCAGTGACCTTGTGGAGAAAAGATTATACAAGTCATTTTGGTGCTATCTTTCCAGTGCATTTGTCCAGTCAAGACTCGAACACAACTACTATAATTTAGAGTCTCTAAAGTCCGGTTGATAAATTGTAATTTTCTATAGTTTTCTCTTTGCTTCTGGACAATTATAACAAATATTAGACTCTTATTAGTGAAATGAAAGACAGTTTTAATTTAATATAAATATCGGAAATCAAGCTTGTATTTAAACAAAAGTCAACATGTTTGGAAGGTGTCAAAAATTGTCGTGTGCTGCGTAAGTAACATTTATTGATCTAAGTTAAACTTAGTAAGTTTATTATTATGATATAAATTAAATAATTACAATTAAATAATTGAAATTCATTTCGGTTTCAGTGTCAACGGAGTTTATAATAGTCTGGGGGCTGCTGGAGTGTCAAAAGTTGATCCTTTAAATAGTAGAGCTGTAATTAAATTTGATCAAAATCGACTCGGACAAAGATCTTACCATGAAGTTACTGGTGACAATATTTGTCCATCAACAGTTCGTGGTATTGATCATGTCAGGGATCCACGACTGAATAAGGTTAGTTAAATATTAATTTTGTTAGTGTATCATAATGTTTCAAGTGTATTTACAGAATAAACTACAAGGACTGATTAGAAAAGTTTCAATGTAGAACAAATATGATACGTGAATGAATCGTGATGATAAAATCGATATTGATGGCATGTGAATGAATGGAGATGTAATTATGTACACTAATGTAAGAAATATCTCATGTTTTTTTTATTGCAGGGCATGGCTTTTAGTCTGGAAGAGAGACAAGCTTTAGGAATTCATGGTGAGATTTGTTATTAAAAAAAATAGTCTAGTCTCAAAGGAAATGAGGATATTGGCCCAAGTAGAATGAGAGTCACTGATGAATCACTGATAAATATACAAATGTCTTAATATTTTTGTCTCTTTTAGGACTGATTCCACCACGGTTCAAGACTCAAGAGGAACAAGTGAAATTATGCAAAGAAAATGTGGAGCGCTACTCGGAAGACCTGAACAAATACATTTATTTGGTGGGACTGCAGGACAGAAATGAGCGTCTATTTTATCGTCTTTTGGCTGAAAATGTAGAGCAAATGATGCCTTTAGTTTATACACCAACTGTGGGATTGGCATGTCAAAAATTTGGACTCATTTATCGACGACCCCGTGGTCTTTTTATTACCATTCATGATAAAGGACACGTTTATGAAATGCTTAAGAATTGGTAAGTGATTTGTGCAGAATTGTACATATTGGAATTAATTTTAATTGTTGTTCTTGATTTTAACTTGTTTATTGTCAATTGTAGGCCGGAGACAGATGTACGATGTGTTGTAGTGACGGATGGAGAACGTATTTTGGGTCTTGGTGACCTCGGTGCTTATGGTATGGGAATTCCCGTAGGAAAATTGGCACTGTATACAGTGTTAGCTGGAATTAAACCTCATCAATGTTTACCCATTTTACTGGATGTTGGAACCAACACTGAGGTCTGTACAATTATTTTGACCATAATTATTTTTTTTATAAAGAACATTATTCTAATTTTTTTTATTTTACAGTCTCTTCTTGATGATCCCTATTATATTGGCTTGAGACACAAGAGAATTCAGGGGGAAGTGTATGATGAATTTCTTGAAGGTACTTGACATTTTATTTTCTTACCTAAATTAAATTCTTAAAATAAATTTTACCATAATTAATGATAATTCCTTGATCTTGAAGAATTTATGCAAGCTGTTGTCCGTCGATATGGTCAAAATACTTTGATTCAAGTGAGTGCCAGTTTTTTTCTGTATATAATTTTTATATTCCTTTTTTGTGTCTTGTCAAAATAATTTTTAATTTAAATTAAATTATTTATAGTTTGAAGACTTTGCAAATCACAACGCTTTTAAATTATTGACAAAGTATCGGGATCAATATTGTACTTTCAATGACGTAAGTTTTTAGGGAATGTTAATAATTATTATTTGTGTACTGCAAACACTCAAAATTCATAATTTTTTTGAAGGATATACAAGGCACTGCTGCCGTCGCTTTAGCGGGTTTATATTCAACTCTTCGAATCACTAAAACAAAAATGTCAGACAATGTTTTTCTTTTCTTGGGTGCTGGAGAGGTAAGTTTCAACTAAAATAATATATATTTTGGCGTACTTTTTACTCATTTATTTTCTTTACAGGCTGCTCTTGGAATCGCTCTTTTAATTGTACACGCAATGACTAAGGATGGTATGACTCGAGCTGAGGCGGCGTCAAGAATTTGGCTTTGCGTAAGAAAACAATTCATTAAAATTTACTTATCAGTTTTTTGTGTTGTTTAATTACCATTATTCTAATATTTTGTTATATGTTTATTCTATTTAAGGACGCTAATGGTCTGCTGTGTAAATCTCGAACGGATATCTCAGAAAAGAAACATATTTTCATTAAGGATGCTCCTCATTATCGATCTGACCAATTCCTTGAGATCATAAAGTTGGCTAAGCCGACTGCAATCCTTGGTTAGTGATTTTCTCTGGCATTATTTTTAACAATAATTATTATTCAATCTGAGTTTTGGAATTTATATTAATTGTTCTCCTTTGTACAAAAACAGGAGCTTCTGCCAGTGCTGGAGCTTTCAGTAAAGAAATAATTTCTTACATGGCTGAGATAAATGAGAGACCTGTCATTTTTGCTCTGAGTAATCCAACGTCAAAAGCTGAATGCACAGCAGCTGAAGCCTACACACATACTGATGGAAAGGCTATCTTCGCTAGTGGTTCACCATTCCCACATTTTGAATGGAAGGGTCAAAAATTTATTCCTGGTCAAGGAAATAATGCTTACATTTTCCCTGGTGTTGGACTTGGTGTCATTTCGGCTGGAATTCATCACATTAGTGAAGACATTTTTCTACTTGCTGCAAAAGTAATATTTAAATTTATCATAATTAAGGCATATAAATCATGTTATTTGAAACAACAATACAAACTCTTCTTTTAATGACAGACTCTTGCTGATCTCGTGACGGAGGACGAATTGAAAGTTGGGCTTTGTTATCCACCACTCTCACAACTTCACAATGTATCGCTGATCATTGCCAAAACTATTTGTGAAGACGCTTATGCTAATGGTAAGAAGAATTAAAAATTTTGAGTTTGTAATATTTTATAAATCTCATCGAAATTTAAATTTTACGTGTTCCATAATGATGGGGTAATAGTATTGTCTAGAATCTTCTAAAAATGTTTAATTATGACCTGAATGTGTGTTTGTCAACAATACTTCAAATTAATTTTAGGCGGAGCAACAACTTATCCTCAACCTGCTGATAAAGAAGCTTTCTTAAGAGCACAATTGTACGACTACACCTTCTCAAAGGCAACACCCAACACTTACTCCTGGCCACCAGAAGCTATGTCTTCAGAATAATTAATCATCGTCATCTATCCTTATTTATTTAACTCTCAGTTAAATCTATTTTCTATCTTTATTTTATAACCCCAAACTGGACCAATATTCATGAAGAGTTTTATTCATATTTTTACAAGTTGAATTTTAAATACTCAAAAAGAGATTCTTTTGAATGAGAAAAAGCTTTAAATAATTTTATTGTTTGAAAAAATATGAAGAGACAGAAATTTTCAGAACACTGAACAATAGTGATTATCTCTATTTTCAAATTAATTATATCTACTTAATAAAGTATTTTAAACCTTCAAATTCTTTTTCAACTGTCCTTTCTTTCCTTATTCTAGTCTTTATGTTTTAACTTGATATATAAAAATATATGTTAATTTTAACAGTTAAAGTCTTTAAGTTTTGACAAAAATGATGAAAAATATCAAGCCTTATATTTAAATTATATTGAGAAATTGACTACAAGATTATTATTTAATTTAGCTTTAATTTAGCTTTAAATTGTTGTCTCAAAAAAATACACAATTGGGATTCGTCCGAGTGATGCAATAGTGAAAAAAATATATAATTTTTTGGATAATTAATGGAATGTGCAAGTGCGTAAAATTAATTGAGATCCTCTGAAGCTTAGTATGAACAAGGTAAAGTTTAAACAACATGTTTGTATTATTTTTTCATGTACATTTAATCTTTTATATTCTTCTGCACACTATTTTAATTATTTTATGTTGTTGACTGCTCTCTAAACTTTAGAGTCTAAAGTTATGTTGTACATTCCAAATCATTTTCAGTGCCCTAGTACATGTATTATTTTGCATTTAGCTCTGTATACAGTGTAATTTAATGCTGGATTTAATTTTGTACAATATTCCCTACAATTTATCATTTGACTAGTTCTTTTTTACATGTTACTGAAATGTTTGTTAGTGTTGTCTTTAGTACTTGAAGATTATAATTTTCAGTTTATTTTTTTTGTACAAAGATTGAATGATAATGACACAACGAAGGTATCTTTTATGTATGTTGGTTGTTAAGTTATTTAACAATTTATATTTTTGTACTTAAGATGATTCTGTTGCATTCTCTCGATGTGACCTCTAGACCTCTCCATAGAAGTACATACATTACATACTGTATAGACATAAACAAGTTGGCAAAAGGCAATTAGCAATTCTATGGCTTTTGCCAACTTGTTTATGTCTATACAGTATGCATATATTTTTTACATATTGTATTCTGTTGGACATGACACAAATCTTTCATTGAAAGAAATAATATTGTAAAATTCATGTTTATATATGATTAACTTGTGTATAATATTGAATTTAATTGTTTCAATTATTTAAAAAAAATAATATTATTTATTTCTTCTATTAACTACTCTATTTTTTTATTGTGAATATTGCACCTCTTTCCATCACTGGCTATGTATTTTACTTGTATGACTTCTTTGAAATTGAATGATTTATGAGAAATTCTGTTTTGAAAAAGTCTAATGTCTAATGACCTGACCTTTTTTTGGTTGCAGGTTATGCCTCAATGTATCCACAACCTAGTGACATTACCGCATATTTGAATGACCTCATCTATAGTTATGACTATCAACCAGCGCTCACTGCACGATATGACTGGCCCGGTTACAAATAAAAGAGATGACCTCCCACTCTATACAATAGAAATACCTGGACCGTATTATAGATCGTTTTAAATGGTGCTAATTAATTAATTATTGGAATTTAATTCCATAATCTTTTTCCCTTTTTCATTGTTCAAACCACTTCACTGCCGTCTATTTCGAAATGTGTAAAAAAAATAATGTTAATCTATTTCGAGACTCTCAAATCAAGAGAGTTCATATGAATTGTATTTATCCTCGTAATTATTTTTAATATTTTATTGTCCTCCTATCAGTTAATCATGATTAGATTTTTTTTCTTTATTTAATTGAGACCGTGGAATTAGTAGTTGATCGAAATTGACTTCCTAGAAGGGAGGATTGACAATATTAGTAAATTAAAAATAATAAAATTAAACCATAATAATGAGCCGATTGTGCTACTGTACGTCTCAAGTCGCTCAATTAAAGTTTGCTTAATAAATATTCAATATTTTAGTCATAGAAAGGTACAAAAACAAAAATTTAACTAATTGTTCTATTAAAATTCAATGTAGGGAATTTATTTTCAACATTATGAAACTTTTACCTTAATTTAAATACTGGATTATTTTTTTTGCATTGTAAAATAAATTATGTTTATGTAACCAGACACTTGATGTTACATTTAAACGTAAGCAACGTTAATTAATAAACGAAACGAATATGAGTAGAATGTTATAAAAACTTTAAAAACAGTTAAATATTTTTAGTTGTACAAGTTTAACTGATTTAAGTAAGTAATCGCGATGGGACAAATTGTAATAATTGCGTAAATAATATTCGAGAGATTTAATATTAAATAAATATGAGGAAATTAAAATTATATCACGTGTGAACAACTTTAAATGCATTTCATATATCCACAGTACTACAAATTGCTTATTAAGATAATTTGGCTTTTTTTGTGCTCATCTTTTGGCCTTAGCTGGTTGTTGGACTAAAAAACAATAAACCAACAGAAACTTTATGACCTACTCACAATAAAAAAAATTTGGCTCACCTTCCTTGTCACTCAGGTTAATTGAATAAGATGAGTTTTGTAGGAAATTTAATATTTTTAAAAATATCCCGTTTCAAAATTCTTATTTTTTCTAAATCATCTTCTCCCTACAATTTATCTGTAGCTGTCTCTGTATTTAATTGTAAGTAAAAAAACAAAAGATTTAACAACGGGAGGGAATTTCGTCATAACTAATCTGTTATTTCCTTATTATGCATGTCTTAGGACAAAAAACGTTACAGCTGATTTCTTCTCAAAGCCTTGAGTCTCCTTTGTTTACAAAATTCATGGGAAGAAAAAAAACTAGGGAAGGAAATATTAAATTATTTGATCATAAATTAATAACAATACTTTGCATTAGAGAGATATTAAAATAATTTGGTATTTAATTTAATCCATTTTCTACACTTGTGAAAATTGTCATCTATGGAATGATTGGGATTGAGGGAGTACGCAATAAACCGTTTGATCTTGGTATTTTGTCATCATAATAATAAATATCGAATCATCAAGTCAACATGTACACACATGATGAACTTGATTTGGTGAGCATTGTATTTGTAATGAAATGATTGAAATGTTTTGATTCTCTCAATCGACCCTCTACTCATCATATAGTGATGGCAATGAACTAAATTATGCAGCAAAAAAAAACTTGAATTTTTATGACCAAACTACATAATCTTTTTGTCAATCTCTCTCTCTCTCTCTTGTAAAAGTGTACAGATTTCTTGTAGATCCTTTCAAAATAAAAATCCCAAATAAGACAACAAACCCCTACACCTTGACTCTGAGAGTGACAAAATAAATTGACAACTCTCATTTTCTGTTGACACATTTTTTTATCTCAATTCTTTCTTCTAATCTCCTTGAATATTTTATCTTTGTTATGTTTCACCCAAAATTTGTTGATATGAACAATCAATATTTTAAAAAAGTCATTTTTTATTTTGTCATTTAAAATGGGATTTTAATTACTTAAAAACTGTAGTTTAATTGGGTCAAGTTCGACGCCGCTCACTTGACTTTTTGCTGTAAGACGACATAGTAAGTTTGAGTTGTCAAAAATGTAGGATTGTAATTATGAGTATGTTGTCTGTCTTAAATAAAATAAAAAGATTAACTGGATTCACCTGGACTTTGTGTAGTGTAAAATGAAGGATATTGATTGTCATAAATTTACGTAATTTAATGATGCATGTAAGATTTCTATAAAAAAAAGTTAACATTCATCCACAATCTTAACGACTAAATGGCCTTTATACCTCTCAATCCCAATTGTTGCAAGAAAAAGAATCTTCATCGACTATAAAAGGTAGCCTCATGATCACACATCTTTCAATTCAATTCTCACTTCTCTCAAAGCATCTTCATTTAAAAAAATATCTACAAACAAAAATCATGCAATCCGTAAGTTAAAAAATTGTGTTTAAAATTTTGAAATTGAATTCTAATTTCATTTCATTTCTATAGGCTGTCATTATCGCTCTCTTTGGCATGTTGGCCATTGCCAACGCTGGACTTTTGGATGCTCCTCTTACCGTCGTTCATTCTAGACCACTTGTAAGTATTTAATTTAAATGATTAATAATTAATCATTAATTATTCAAGACATTTAATTTAATTAAAAATATTTATTTATTTAGGTCTACCATACTCCAGTGGTACATGCAGTACATGCTGCTCCCATTGTCAAAACTGTTCCCGTTGTTCATCATCAACCAATTGTCTACCATCATGCTCCATTGGCCGTCAAAACTGTAAGAAGCAATTATTATTTTTTAAATTAATCAAGAAAGTTAACTAACTTTAATTTTAATTGTAGGTTCACCACACTCCTCTTGTCTACCCTGGAGTCAGGACTTTTGGTGGTCCAGTCCTCCTCCATTAAATTTTACTAATTTAAATATTTCACACACGCACAAACAACACTTAAATTTCTGAACCAGATTCCCCCCCCCCCCCATTTTTCCCAAAATTATTTTGACTTCCTCCCCATTATGCCCCTCAAAGTGATTCACTGAGACTAAAGAGTACAAAAAATGACATTATCCCTTTTTTACCAAAAATATTTAATTTAAATGCCCCCCCCCTCTCAATGCAAAGACAAAAATATGGACAGCTCAAATAATTAAATATTTTGTATATTAATTTATATAAACTGTAAATTTTTAAGTACCAGAGAACAACTTTAAAAATGCTCAATTACATTTTAGCCAATAATTTTATATTCTTTGTTAACTACAAAGTTGATTGTTACATGACTCAAATAAAATGAATCCACATTGAATGGCTCACACATTTTAAAAAATTGAGTTGAATATTTAATTTTAAAGAAGAAGAGGAATTAATTGTGGTTTATTTACGAGAAATTTAGACACCGTTTCAATTTCATTGACGTTTAATCCACGCATATAAGATTAAAAGAGTAACACTGGTGGAAATTGTAATTTTGTAATTAAACTTTAATTTAAATGGCAAAAAGAAGACCAATTAAAATACCAAAAGTGCCCATGTAAGCATAGCCAACAATCATGGCATTGCCTAAAAAATAAATCAAGATGGTGGATAAACTAATGATCAAAGCAGTGAATAATATTTCCATTATTTCTAACATTTCTGGTAAAGACTTGAGTGGGGATGCTCCACTTGTTTTCTTTCTGTGATAAATTGATGTGATGACAGCCCATGAAATTAGGAGCCACATTGCCATTCCAAATAAAGTCAATTTTGTTGTGTCCTACAATTAAATTTAATTAATTAAATTTTAGTTTATTTAAATTATGTTTAAATTACTTTTGGAGTCTTATTCAAATACAGCTCGAGTAAGTAACCTGGCAGGCCTGTTGTGACGTCATAAATATGTTGAAGAATTGTGTCTTTTTGCATTGTGTACAATTAAATTTTGTTTGTAATATGTATTACTATTTTCCAAATATTATTTAATTTAATTTATCAAATAATTTATATTTTTATAAATTATTTCAGTTTGACGCCAATTGACTGCTTTTTATTTACAGCCATTTTGTGGCTCGGCAAATTTTTGCCAAACCTGAATAAATCAAATAAATCTTTTTCATAGCCATGTCACCAAGTTGACTAATGGACATTGCAAATTTGCAAAATGTCACATGTAAAATTCCAGGGGCTTGGCCTCAGTGGATAAAAAAATGTGAATATTTTGTATAAATTTACATAATTAATTTAGTAATCTCATCAAATGGAAAAAGAAGGAGAGTCCATTTGTCTATAAATTTGAAGAAGGAATATTTCTCATTTTCTAAATGACCTTTTTATAACTTTGATTGTATCTCCAGCATTTAATAGAAACCACATGGCACATGACCTTCAATTCTAAAAAGCACACTCCCTCACATTTCCCATCTCTCAGCCGGCTCATTCCACACAATAAATAACATTTAGCTGTAACTCAAGACTGGAGCTTGTACAATTAAAGTTAATTTAAAAATTAAAATGGATTCATTGTATATCGGCGTTGACGTTGGTTCCGGAAGTGTTCGAGCTGGTCTTTTTGATTCAAGAGGTGAGTTGAAGCATGTGGCAGTTCAAGAAATTCGAATTAATAATCCAGAGCCTGGATATTATGAACAAAGTAGTCAAGAAATTTGGAATGCAGTGGCTTTTACTGTCAAGGTAAAAATATTTAATTGTAATCTATTTTAATTATAAATATTTCAAAAAACACATTTTCATTCTGACAGGAAGTGACAAAAAATGTTGACGATAAGGATCAAATTTCTGGAATTTCATTTTGTGCCACTTGCTCTCTCGTCGCAATTGGAGAGGCAAATGAACCAGTTTCTCTTAACAAGGGTACTACAATAATTCAATATTTAATTGTAATTAATATTAAAATAATAATTTATTATTATAGATTTAGAAACATCCGACTGGAACATCATAATGTGGATGGATCACCGTGCTAGTCTCGAAGCAGAATTTATTAATCAGGTGAAAATATTTGTTAAAAATACAATTTATTGAGTTAATTACAATTAAATTGTGATTTAGACAAATCATCAAGTCCTTCAATACGTTGGTGGTCAAATTTCTCTTGAGATGGAAACTCCAAAATTATTGTGGCTTCAAAATAACATGAGGTAATGCTTATTAATTATCACTGATAATTTATCACTGATAATTTTTAATTTATCAGTTTTAACTTTAATAAAAATAATTTAAAAGGGAGCGTTTCGACTCTACCCGGCATTTCTTTGACTTGGCGGATTTTCTCCGATGGCAGGTATTTATTCCTGCTAGAAAACTGACTTTATTTTAAATTAATCCTTAACTAAGAAGGATCCTCACAAAAATATTTTTATCGCCTTGTAGGCTACCGGCTCCCTTCGTCGCTCTGTTTGTTGCGTAGCTTGTAAATGGACCTTTGTCAATAGTCCAATAAACAGTTCTTGGGATGAAGATTATTTCCAAAAAATTGGCCTGTCCGATGTCCTCCCCAAAATTGGCTCCACCGTCTCTTTCCCAGGAGACTCTGACCAAATTTCATTGGAAGCAGCCGAAACCCTTGGCCTAAGTCGGAGAACCAAAGTTGGCAAGTCACACTTAACTAATGACCAATCAATTTAATTGATTGCAAAGTTTGTTAAATTTCTTTCCATTTGATGGTTAGGTTTTAGCATGATAGATGCTCATTCAGGAGTTCTTGGAATGTTGGGTTGTCACTCAGACGAAAATGGACATGAACAAGTGGATCCATCAAAGAGACTTGGCATAATTTGTGGGACATCCAATTGTCACATGGCCCTCAGCAGAGAGTCCCTCATGGTTCCCGGAATTTGGGGACCATATTTTGGGGTCATCCTACAACAATTTTATTTGAATGAAGGAGGTCAAAGTGCTGCTGGCAAGTTACTTGACCATGTCGTGATGTCACATTTGGCCTATCCTCTTGTTTTACAAGAAACTGGAAGTCATGGGTAATTTAATTGACATTTTAACTTGATTCACTGTATTTAAATTATCAATTTTTAAATTATTTATTTTCAGCAAAGTCTTGAGTAAATTAGAACAAATTTTAAAGTCAATTTCACCTGACCGAAGTCAATTAAGTCAATTGACCTCTGATCTTCATATTTGGCCTGATTTTCATGGAAATCGATCACCCTTGGCTGACCCTACACTCAAGGGAATGATCTCAGGGTTGACTTTGTCTAATTCTGTGGAGGACTTGGCTGTTCTTTATTTAGCTACTATTCAAGCTTTGGCGGTAAATTCAAATTTTAAATTAATTTAATTTAATTATTATTTTTGATTTTAATTATCAACTTTCAGTACGGAAGTCGACACATCAAAGAAATGATGGAAAAGTCTGGACACAAATTCAAGGAGTTGGTCATTTGTGGGGGACTGACAAAATCAAAATTATTTCTTCAAATGCATGCTGACATTATTGGACTTCCGGTTGTCATTCCAGACTGTACTGAGCCCGTTTTATTGGGAGCTGCCATGTCTGCGGCGCTTGGTTAGTTAATTAAAATTAACAATATTGAAAAATCCTTCTAATTTTAATTTTAATTTTAATTTAACTTGTAAAGCCTCAGCCCCTGGATTTAATCTCTCTCATATGGCTGGAGGATGCTCTACCATTCAACCTCAACTTGAAAATCAAGCGTAATAGTTTATTTTTTTGTTAAAATTATTTGAATGGCAATTAAAAGTTAATTTTTAACTAACAGGTATCATGACAAAAAGTACAAAGTCTTCCTCCGTCTTGTTGATGATCAAAAGACCTACAGAAATATCATGGCAGCTTGAGAGAATTTCTCTGAGAGAAATGTTACAGATTTTAAATTACAATTTTAAATCCTTACAAGTTATTTTTAAAAATGTTGAAATTGTCTTGCTTTATCTAAATGGCGGTTTAATTAAATTCAATTAAAAACCATTCCATTTCCGGTTCTTTTCTGGTCACTCTTCAACAACTTGAGTACGAGGCATGCATAGTGACCATAGAAACTTGTTTCAAGTTGTTGAAATTTTAGAATTTTTACAAAATTTTGATTCTTCTTCTTCGTCATGTCCTTAGAGTATATAGATTCAATGAATCTATATACTCTAAGGTCATGTCCTCCTGATCCAACAGCTAATTAGGGGTCAGGTCAGGTCACAGAGCAAGTAGAATGTTCATTCACGTCATTCTACTTGCTCTGTGGGTCAGGTGTCCATTGAGAAATGGTCAAAAAGAGAAGATTCATGGCATGGCAGGGAGGATTTCATTGTTAATTATTGTCTCACTATATCTCTTCCATTTAATCAACTTGTCTCAAGGTAATTAAATTTAATATAACTTAAAATTAAACCTAATAAAATGGCATCCTTCTAAATATAGGGATATGGTGTCACGAATGCGTGTTTGTGAAGGGAATAACTGACTTGTCTTGTATTAAACCAACCAAAAAAACAACTGGCATTGACTGTTCCACCTACAACAAATATAAGGAATCTCAACCGGAATCTCGAAATAATTTGCATCAACTACGTACGTTAATTTAAATAAACTGTAAAGAAATTTGCATTTATTAAATTAAATTTTTGCAGGTGCAGAGGACGATCATTTGATTTTTGACCACTGTGAGACAGCCTTCGGTTACTTGGATGACAAATTCAGTTTTCATCGAGCTTGTTCTGTCGGACCAGACTTAGATCATCATCATTCTGGGTCAGAGTCAGGTCGAAGTGTGACACAAGAGAAGATTGATGATGGTTTTGCTTCAGATGGAAGTCACATTAAAAATCTGACTGTCAACTATTGTAATAAAGTTGATCTTTGTAACAATCGGACAATGTCAAGTGGAGTGGGATTCTCATTGAATGTCAATTTTCTTCAGTTCATTTTCATTATTTGTATATTTTGTATTTTAATTTTTAATTTTTTCTAATACAATTTACTGTTTTTCATGTCGACAAGTTTCTGGCAAAAATACTTTAAATTTATCAATAAAATAAACGAGTGAGAATGAAAGGAATTGAGCAGCTTTTTGAGTGGTGTAACTGTGAGAGTCAATATATATTGTTACAAGTGGCGTTAAAACCTTTCAAATATTTTTGCTAACATTTACACTCCCATTTCTGACATTTGCACAATTTAATTAATTAGCCAACTTTGTAGGTCACAATCAAGTCCACCGTGTGATTGATCATTATGTCAGCCATTGTCAACACGCGGCCATAGTCGGCGTAGAAAAATGACCCCACTGTCATTCTGAGGGGGAGGCATGACCTTTGATATTTTATAAACCACGGAGAAGAGCTCCAACATAACTGACGAGTGAGTGAGATGATGACATACAGAGCAAAATAGAATTGATGAAACAGATTGACGTACATGTGAGCACATGCAATTGTTGAGCATCACAGACCCTGGATTGACCACTGCCATCAATGTATCTGTCGTGGCCGCAAATAAGCACGTGGAGAACATGCCTCGAATACTTGAGAGAAACCCTGGGCCACACTCTCCTCTTTCAACTTGACCATTTTCCCCTAATTAAAATTATTTTATGCAATTTTGCATATTGAAATAAATCTTCCAATTAAATTGGTTGGTTTATATTCATGAGGTTGGTGACGAGGACATGGTGGAGTCCATAGTGACTAAGAGTGACCACATGATTCACATTCATGACAAATTTGACTCCAAGCATGTACATGACCTTGATTTTTCTGTTTATGGTGACCCCGGGGTCATCCACAATTTGAATGCATCGAAAGAGAATGAAAAGTTGGGAGAGGAGAAGGAGGCCAAGTTGGGCCAAAACCAGTTTTTTATCCGGTTTTTTGGTCAAAACAGGTCATATACACATTCAAAAATCTCTGGAACCCATCGTACAATTTTCCTGATATAAAAATTCGTATATAGAAACAACATATGGGGAACAAGATGCTTTGATCACACTTTTGAAAACCCCGCGTATCTTAAAACCCGTTTTCGGATCACCGTAATACCTGGGTATTTGTCGATGCGACTTTTTGTAAACAAAACTTGGACCTTTACCAGGAATTGTCGTTTCGTAATTTTGAAAAAATCTCGACAGGGAAAAAAGTTATTAGAGATCCTTATCTACCCGCCCATTGTTGGACACCCTGTACATTGATGAACCCATTCCTAAAGAAAGCTCTCTTGTGTTGTCTCATTTTAGCCATAGTCAACTTGAAATAATGTAGCTATCAAGTTTTATTTAAAATTTAAATTGGATATTCCGATGGAAAAGTTTTTCTCATATCCCCCACCTCAATCATACAATCGTACAAGTGTACACAAGACTTCCAAATCATTAAATTAATTGCGATTAATTCTTTAGTCAACTTTGTGGGTCACAATCAAGTCTACCGTGTTTCTAATAACAATGTCTACCATTGTCAAGACGAGACCATAATCCGCATAGAAAAATGATCCCACGACTATTCTGAGGGGGAGGCATGACCTTTTGTATTTTACAAACTCCGAAGACGAATTTATCTTCATTTTCCACGTGGTCATGACCTTAAGTGACACTTCACAAAGTTCTCCAAATTTTTTGAAGGCAACAATAGAAAGTCCGACTGTCGCCAAGCCCACTACGACCGCTCGGATGCTTCGAAAAGCAATGGCTTGAAATAAATTGACGACCACCATAAAAATTCCACAAATTTCCATGCCAAAGAGCCAGGGGCCAAAGGTCGCATTCCAACTTTGTTGCATCACTCTCAACTCATTCAAATACCCACAAAATTCAGAGGCGGTCAAGGGCTCAATAATTTCTTCTTTGTTTGCCCCCGCTGAACATTCCCGGACTTGCGGTTCACAAAATCTAAATTTAATTGAAATATAATTTTATTTTAATTCGCAAACAGGATAATTTGGAAGTCAAACCGGAGTCGTTGAATCATTGGGAGAAGAGCTCCAACGTAACAAAGTGCCACGATGACGTACAGAGCCAAATAATAAACATGAAATAGATTGACGTACAGGTGAGCACATGCAACTGGAAATCTAATCCAAATTGGGAGACCTCTTGGGTCGCTTGCGAGTGAAGTCAAGTGCATCACCGACCCCGGATTAACTACAGCAATCAGCGCGTCTGTCGTGGCAGCAAAGATTGTTGTAAAGAACAAAGCTCGCAGACTCCAAAGAACCCCTGGGCCACATTCCCCTCCTTCAACTTGACCATATTTCCCTAATTACAATTAAATTACAATTAAAATTATGTCATTCAATTTCTACATATTGAAATTAAAACTTACAATTAAATTGACTGGTCATCCTCATGAAATTGGTGACGAGGACATGAGGAAATCTATAGTGACGAAGGGTGAGCACATGATTAAAATTTAAAAGAAACTTGGCTACACACATGTACATGACCCTTATTTTTCTGTCGATGGTGACCCCAGGGTCATTCGAAATTTGAATGCACCGAAACATAATGAAAAGTTGGGAGAGGAGAAGGAGGTCAAGTTGGGCCTACAGTTTGTACAATTTCCGGGGACGATGGTCAAAAATGAATTGACCCCGTCGATGATTCCAATGATATGCAATGTAACCACAGTTCCACCCAAAATTTATGACCCTTCCCAACAATTTGACGACCCCTTTAGACAACATTTTATTCGGGAATCAAAATTGAAATTAATATTTCAGTTTGTTTTTGCAAAACTTGGCTTGAAAAGAATGAAAATGGCCGACTCGAAATGGCTAAACATGTGGAGTGTGTCAGCCCTAAATAAGATTGTAAAATGTTGAAAAAAATAAATTTGGAGAAATGAAGAGGAATGGTGAAGACATGATAAATAAATTTGTTGGTCGGTGAAATGGACAGAGTTTGTCAAAATGGAAGCTCTAGATGGACATGCCCTTACTATTTAGGTAACGACCGCCATTTGATAGGCCCCAAAATTATTCCATCAGACAGCTAAACTCAAAGACAGCCAAACAAACAAAGTTAATGACAATTTTGAATGTCCTCTACGATTTACATGACTTTGCTAATTCAAATAAAATGTGACCATTCAAAATGGACATGTCTAAATAAATAAGTCATGTTTTTTACATAAACATGCCAAAAGTCTCGACGTGGAACATGAAAGTTTGAGAACAAAAATTTGACATAAAAAATTTAACTTGAATTTTATTCTAAAATTTTGTGGATGTTTTTCATACAAATGGTTTGTATTTCATGTAAATATTTAACTACCCTAAAACTCTAAATTAACACTCATGCTCCAATACTCACCTACCTCTGAATTAAGCACCTGGAGTTTTAATTGAGAGAATTCATACTCATTAAAATATTCCCAAACAACATGTTATAAAATAATATTTATTTTGTGTGAGTTTACTTTTGAAATCATTTATCAGAAGACATCTCAATTAATTTTACGTCTAATAAAAAATTAGGGCAAGTGAAGATCGATGATAGGTACTATTTTTTTGGTCGCGTACTGGGAGTGTCAATAGATTTAATTCAATAATTTATTAAATAGAGATTTATCAATTTCGTCATCTTCAACTTTTTTTCAACAATTATCTCATTAAATGACTTGGACGCCACTGAGCAATTCTAGACCCTCAACGGATTTTTTAAATTAATTAGATCTTGGAGAAGCAGATTGAAAATTGAAAAATAATTAACAGCGCCATAATTTGAATTATCCATTTCACTAAAAAATGCATAAAAATTACAATATTAACTCTTTTTTATATTAATTTTGACAAAACAGAAAGGGTTCTTTGTCTCAATTAAATTTATTATTAAATTCTAACCACAAAATGAAGGACACATGCGGTTGCATCCAGAAGAATCAAGTTTAATCATGTTAAGTCATTACATTGCATTTTAAAATTACAAATGACTCCTTAAACCGGATGCTGGTTTTTGATAAGACAAGAACAGAGACGAACAGCTTAGGAACTTTGTGACTATCAAATTTTATTCCCCATTGAATAAAATGAGAGTTTATTTTAATTAGGTTGAGTCAAGTTTAGAATTAAATTAATAATTTTATACTAAATAAAATGAAAGGCAAAATTTGTAAAGATCAAAAAATGACTTGAGTTGCATAAACATTGATAAAAAGAAGACAATGTATTGTCACAATGGTTATATCTCCTGGTTGAAAATAATTGTGATTAAATTATTCATATTAAAAAATTGTGCCTTCAACATTGACACCGAGTCTCCCATTTTAATTACGAATCATTTTAATCACAATCAAAGTCATTTTGGAGCATCCGTTGTCCTTGTCAGGAATGACAACCAAGTGGAGTTTGAATCAAAGTCACCAACGGGATGGCAATAATTTTTTCTTAATAGTTTTTGAAACTTGATTATTATTAATGTAATTGTATTAATTTAATTAGGATACTCATCGGAGCACCGAAAGCGAATTCAACTCATCCAAATCATACAAATATAAATGAACCCGGTGTCATTTGGCGATGTAGTCTAGGCCGAAATGAGACAAAGAAGAATGACTGTCGACAATTGTGGATGAATCCAACGAGTTAGAGTTTAACTAAAAACTTATAATTAATAATAATTTTTAATTAAAATTACTAATTAAATTTTAAAGGTGATGATTTTGATCCCAAAAATCCTCTATATGCTCACAAAGATTGGAAAAGTGGAGGTTGGTTAGGAGGGTCAATGTTTATTGGAGATTCTGATCGTTTTGTCACTTGTGCCAGTCGATGGGTCAACAGGTTAATTAAATTACAAAATTTTTAATTTATAATTTTTAAACCAATGATGTTTATTTATTAGAAAGTTCACGATAAGTGAAAATGAACCACATTACTTCATGAACGGAATGTGCTACTGGGTCCCCAAGTCCACTGTTGCGACCGAGCAAGCAAATGACACTTGGCCATGGCTCATCTCAACCCCAGATTATTCATACAGACTTTTTCCTCTAGTCAATAGAAGTAAATTAATTAATAATTATTTTTATTTTATTTTAATTAATCTTCATTTTAATATTAGCAAGGAAGAATACCAATATTGGTGGTTATACATCTCACGATTGGATTTATGGTCAAGGTATTTAAATCCATATTTTATCTATTTAATTTTAAATTCCATTAATAGTTAATGACAATTCTCTGAAATTTATAGCTGGCTTCTCCTTCCATTTAACCAAAAAGAATGAACTCATATTAGGTGCCCCAGGGATTTTTAACTGGACAGGTAAAAAAATGTAATTAATTATGTCGCATAACTAGATAATTAATTGAATATAATTTCAGGTGCTGTCATTCAATTAATGGACTCTTCATCTCCATCTCCAGAGTACAAAAGATTTAATAGTGGAGGTCAACCCGAATTTTCGGAAGTTTGGGTCTCCGAGTCGATTCAAAGTGGAGGAGGGGAACCTTTTGAGTATTTTGGTAATTTAACTTGATTTTTTTTCATATTTAAAAAATAATTACTTAATTATGCATGTCCAAAAAAGGTTATGCTGTCACATCCGGCCATTTCTTTGACAGACCGGATGGTCGAACTCAATACGTGGGGAGTGCTCCTCGAGCAGAATTTTTGTTGGGAAAAGTTTATATTTTTTCTCTCCGAAAAACAAATTCAAGTTCCAAAGATGTTGCCATTGACCTCTTGGTTGAGCCCCTTCAGGGAGATAGAAACTCATTTTATGCCTCTTATTTTGGTGCTGTTTTATGTGCTGTTGATGTCAACAATGACCAGTTTGATGAAATCATTGTGGGGGCTCCTTTGTACAGTATTAGGGATGACCCTTCAAATATTATGTTTCAAGATTCGGATAATGTCAATGCTGATCAAGACGAGGGTTTCGACTCGGATACTAAAAATAATTTATTTGATTTTGAAGAAAGAATTGTTGGAGATGAAGGCTGTGTCATTGTCTATTCCAGTGATGGACAGAAATTTAAAGTGGAGCAAAGACAAATTATTTGTGGTGACAAAATACCGGGAAGTCGATTTGGTGAAGATTTTAATTTATTTGTACATATCTGAACAATATTATAATTAATTGAAATCTTTGTAGGTTCTGCAATTAGTGCTGTGGGTGATTTAAATGAAGATAATTTTAAGGATGTGGCTATAGGAGCTCCTTATGAAAATGGTCGCGGAGCTGTTTATATTTATCATGGTAGCCCAATTCTTCTTGTTCTAACCCAAAAATTAGTACCGCAAGAAATTCATGATAATATTCGAGGATTTGGATACTCCATTTCGTATGGGGTTGATATCGACAAAAATAATTATCCAGGTATATTTAAAAGACAAAAAATGTCGCAGTGTAAATTCATTAATTTTCATTTTAATTTAAAAATTATTTTCCTGACTTCCAGACCTTGCAGTTGGATGTTATCAGAGCAATCAGGTGAGCATTAATTTTGATAAAATTAAATTATATATAAATTATAACTATTAAATGAATTTTCAGGTTGTTATTTATCGAACAATTCCTTTGGTCAACATGAAAGGACAAGTGAGCACGACTGTGAGAGAGTTATGGGCTGATCAGAGTTAATATAAAATCAATTAAATTATTTAAATTAATTTTTTATTTATTTTATTTAAATTTTTGATGGAAAAAATATTCTTTCTTTTAGATGAATTTAATGTCACATCATGCGTCTCTTTTGAAGGGACTTCTCTTCCTTCCATGCTAAGTAAATTAAATTTACAAGAGACAAATTCATCATTGGAATCTATTTTATAAAAAAGGTCATTGACCCTAATGAATTTTATTCAGATTTTCAGGTGACCTTAGTATTGGACAATACAGTGAGACAGAGAAGATTGGTAGACTGGACAAAAATAAATACTGAGAGTTCTTTCAAATCATTAACATTTCAAAAGAATAATTTAACCTACGTGGCTTCCTTTGAGAATTCTAAAACTTGTTTTAATTTGACAGTCCGAAGAATTCCAGTAAGATTGTCAGTATAATGATTATTTCCCTCATTATCTAAAATGATTTTTGATTATTTTTAGGATATATTTGAAGGTTCAAATGCTCCAATTCCGGTAACATTTATTTACCTAATTTTACCCCTACTTTAATATTAATTAAGATTTCATAATATTGACTGAAAAATAGTTGAAAATCGAACAAGAAGTTCGTCTCGAAAACTACACCACACCTGTGGGAAAACCTAAATTGATTCATTATGAGATTAATCATAAAAATCATGGGGAGCCAAGTGTCACCTTTCATGGTTCTGGAGGTCAACTTTTTCATTTAAAAGACAAACTTTAGAAATGTAAGAAACACAAATTTAAATTTGAAATCGTCTCTATTTTTTATAGACTTTGAGGACTTGAAAAAACGACAACCATTGGAAATGACCAAAGAAAGAGAAGTATCAGAGGCTCTTTTGCCATTTTCAAATCTCTGTAAAGAAGGTCAAGAAAAGGAATATACTTGCATTGCGAACCTTAGTTTGAGTGTCATTTTCTATAATTTATCTGGAATTATTTACAAGTTTGTTGCATTTTACCTAAAATAATTGTTTAGAAATATTTCGCGATTAGGTTAGTTGTTAAAATAACTGAAATTAATTGGTCAGATCAAATGACATGGAGAATCCTTACATACTGGGCTCATCAGAAAAACTGATAATGGAGATAAAATTGAGGAATGATGGACAAATTGCCAATCTTCCACTTTACATTCGAATAGCATGGAATCATAATTTAATTGTGAATGCTGGAAGTAGTGCTGAAAGTGAATGCAAAAAGATAACTAATTTAAATCAAAATAAACATCGCTCAGAGAATCTAGTCGAGTGTAATATACGACGACCTCTAAAAACAACCAAGACGGTTCAACTAAAAATTTTAACCCTATATTTTAAAATTTTTATTAATTAATTTAATTTTGATTCTACAGGTCAAGGTGGAATTGGAATTCAATGTGAAGGACCAATTTGTTGGTCAAATTGATAGTGAAATGTCTTTTAATTTATTTGCAAACACCTCCTCTAATTTAGTGGCTGAAGCCAACTCCAATTTTTATTTGTCAACTGACTACAAAACGGAACTGCTACTCCATTAGTAAGTGGCTTTAGTTAATTACTATTTAATTTTAAGGATCAACTATCTGTAAACATTGACAGCTCAAAAGAACCCAAAGAAGTTCCATTCGTCATTAGTAACTTGACAGCTCGGACAATAGATGTGCAACAAAAATTCGGTGTAAGAAAGAAAAATAGAGAGAGAATTAAGTTTTGATAAAATTAATCATAAACTTGATTAAATATTTCAGTTAAAATTGAAGGGACCAAGTTCAGTGTTTTCTATACAATTGGAATTTCGACTCCCTACAAAGATTGAGATTGATGGAAAAGTGAGAACACTGACTGACAATTGGCTCGTCGAGGTGACTAGAAATATACTTAACTATAATTACAAGAAAATTAATTATGATGTGATTTACCTGTAGGGTTTGAATGACAATAGTATTATTCCATGTCAAGTGTACGATGATGAGGAGAGTGCTTGGACGAGCTTTGAAGAGTGGAGATTGACAACTGAAAAACTTTTTACAAAGAATCACAACATTAAAGTAAAATCTCAAGATAATAATAGTACTTCAAGTCAGTTACTGGACAGTCTAAAAGACATAAATTTGTTGGGGATTTTTAAGAAAAGAAAAGTTAATCAACAAATTTCCATTAATTGTTCCATGGCCAAAGTCAAATGTAAACTGGTTAAATGTGCCCTCATGAAATACTTTAGACCAAAAGACTATGCAAGTTTTCTACTTCAATTTCGATTCTTTACTCAAACTACTGGTACTAAGCAACTCTCCTAAATTGTGTTCAAAGTTTAAAATTGAGTTTACTTAATGTAATTTAATATGTGACCTGTTCATTTTAGAATTATTTGAAGATGTAGAAGGACTAGCGATTCAAAGTTATGTACGGGCCACAGTGTTGAGCGAGACAAAGGAACTTGTAGGGACGTTGGAGAAATATGGTCGATGCACCAGTTTTTTGAGAATACCTCTAACTGTTGAAATCCCCATTTGGATAATCATTGTAGCGGTTGTCATTGGACTCTTACTGTTAAGCCTCATCATTTTCTTGTTCACTAAAGTAATAATAAATTATGTATCTAAATGTATAATAATATTTGCTTTGGTCGAGCTATAAGTTATATATTAATTATGTTTTCCTGTAGTGTGGATTCTTTAAAAGAACTAAAAGGGAATCGATTGAAATTTTACGAAAACAATACAAGGTTTGTCAATATGATAATGTATCCTAATAAAGAGTATTTGTGTTTATTAAGAAAAAATGTGTTTTGTTACTTTTGTTGTGATGTAACAGGCTTCTGAGCGATTTAGTGTCGATGTGGACGGTCGTTTCTATGATGAGAACAATCAACGTGATATGAGATTTGACTGACAAGTTTATATTTATTTAATGCGTGTACGATTATAAATTACTTTACACTACAATCAAAATTATTTAAATCACTAGTAATAAAAAAGTTTTTGTTCATAAAATCAGACTTACAAGAGATCAATTTGATGTCTAATACTTATTTCTAAATCGTTATAAACTTTCGTCTAACTACTGAAGTAAAAAAAACGACAAACATTAATTGCTTAATATCCATCATAATACTTTCCCTTACTGTATCGGACTCGACCTGAGCGTCTAAGTTGAGGCTGTGGAGACTCGGTGACCTCCTGATTAGAACTTTTGGATTCACCCTTTGAAATTGATAAACAAACATGATAATCCATATTATGGATAACAAACAAACATAATATTTTTATTATTTACGGTACTCACCAATGCTATTTTAGTGCTCCTAGTAACTCTCTTTTGTTTCTTTTCCAACTCTGCGACCTTTGGCTCAAAATAGACTTCCTTTTTCATTGATTTCCCTCGACTTGAACGACGAACATGGGTAGACTCGGGCCTTTCAGGAAGATGTGGAGAAATTATTTCGAACTCCGTGAAGTGCATGATGTCACCTACCAGTAAAATATCCATCTCAGTATTGGCATAAATAATCTCATCGTCGAAACTGTATTTAAATGTATACACTTATATTAATTGTATTACTTACCTAAAGTGGCACGAACTGCCTGGCTGACAATATCGTCTTCTTGCTGGTTCTCCATTGTAACTAAAACCGTATAATGATGATACTTTAATATATATAATACAAAAATGTACTTGTATAATTTCACGAGTTTATGATCATAGTTAAGAATATTACCTTCAAAAAGTGGCTCGTTGATGTCATGCAAATTGAAAATGAAGTCGTCGTCCGTTAAAATCAACTCCGGAAGATCCTCTGGAAGGTTAGTCAAAAGATCATCCAACGAAAGGTCACTTGAAACTGAAAGACTGTTTTGATTGCTCTTCTCCCTGTTGTCACACTCCTTCAAGGGCACTAATGAGAATGATTCAAAATTATAAAAATAAAGATATGACATGATTAGAATAATTGACTTACATATAAACTGAACTCCACTGGACTGGTTGGGCATTTCCCAAATTTTTTGAGCCCCCCTTAAAATTAATTCACTTATAGTCTCAGCTCCGTGTTGAGAGTTGAGAGAAATGCAAGAATGAAACTGGATCAGAAACTAAGTCTCCCGCCTTAGAGGCCTTTGAAAATACAATATGGCCTTAAGGCTCCAAGTACCACCTCAATTATTTAACTAACTAAACATAACTAAATAAACCAATCCCCGTCAAGCTATTTTCATTTCAATTAAACCAACTCTTGAAGGCCCTCGAACATAATCATCATCTGATCATCATCTTTTTTATTCCCCAAATATTACACAAAGATACAGATTTCAGAGTAGAGCGAACTCCTTGGCCAATTCTCTTTTTGGATTGAGATTTATTTTTTTTGTTGACGAATTTTTGACATTTTTTTAACTTTTTTTACAATTTGCATTTTGTAAAATTTATTTATTGATAATATTGGAGCATCAATATCTCGCCAAAGTTACAAAAACGACTTGTCTCCATTATACAATTCTTTGGTGGATTTGAATGTGTACTCATAGTCGATACTTCGATTTTCTTAATCTTCTAAAAGCCATCGGCCAGGTAGACAGATAACAAGTAAGTCTTTATTTCTGTCCATAAATTCTATATTTTGTGTGTATCTATTTTCATAATATTTTCATATAACAGAACACAAAGTATGATTTTGTTCGCCCTGTCAAAATACTTGTATCATCATATTTATTTATATTGTGTCAACTCTAAAAAGTATTTTTACACTAATATTGTTGGCACAAAGGTCCGACAAGTATATGTACAATTTACCACAAAATTAATTAAACTATTGTTATTATTATTATTTAGGATGCTTTCTACAAAGAAGAAGACTACTCGAGCCGCATCAGAGGAAATTGCAGAGCAGCCGGAGAGTAAGAAGACAAAAAAAACATACGATGAGGTTATTGATTATTTCATCATTCTTACGCTTGAGTTTGATTGTTAATTTACTAATTTATTAATCTATAGGATATTATCAAGACGGGATTTGATCGAGGATATGAAGCTCAGAAAATATTGGGAGCCACAGATGCTGGTGGAGAATTAGGTAAGATTAAATATTTCTTCAAACTATAATTTATAATTCTGATAATGTCAAACACTTAATGTTACATTTGTTTTTATTAGCATATCTCATACAATGGAAGGACATGGCTGGATTAGCTGATTTAGTTCCTGCCAGGGAAGCTCGTCTCAAGATTCCTGATCTCATCATTGCCTTTTATGAACAACGTCTCACTTTCCAATCAACAAACAACTCAACCTAATCATTGTCAGCCAAATTGATTACCCATGAAAGATGGGTATACTACATACTAGTGATTCGATTTTTTAAGTCAATTGTTTTCGAGTCATTCATACTTGTTATTATAGCTCTTAGTAGGTTATATATTTTTTTGTTCCCATTCGTTTTATAGTTTTTTCTAAAGACTATATTATAAAATTTTTATGCAGCATTCGGAAGATACCAGTACATACAATAACATTCGTGATAGAATATTTTCAGTGCTACAATTAGGTACTTAAGTAACACTACAAGTCGTAATAATTTCGCATTTAAAATAAGTACACACTGAGATATTTTAATTTTTTGTAAGTACAATCTTATAATATTTTTGTATTACATAGACATTAATATAATGTGCCTTCACGAAACTCAAGACATATTCACAGACAATATGTAATCGTAATGCTTGCAAATTAAAAATGATATAATATATTATAAATATTATAAATATATTGTCAATCATTAAATTAGTCAATAACATATTCTAATTGACGTTTATGTTGTACTCGACTTTGTTCTTGTCCTTCTTTTTGATCATATAGTCTTCATACTGTAAAAATGAAGGTAGATTCATGGGGCTAATTAAATGGACTATAAGGCTGTAAGGTTTCAAAAATTCATGAACGAATGACCAAGATCTTGCCAAGATGTGGGGTCAATATAAGGTGTACGTTGCCATAATTCGTCATAGAAATATATGTATAGAAATTTTTGCGAACATTTTGAGCTTCAAAGGTGAAAGAATGTCAAGTGCCGACAGAGCAGAGCAATAATATTTAATTTTATGTAATCTGTCTTTGTGTCAAAGACTCTTTTGTTTATTTATTTGTAACGCCAACAATATACTTTATTGAGTGAGTCTATTCATATTTAAATAACCACTGTGATCAAGTACTTACACGTAGTAATTATGGGCTCAACAATGAGATTAAGTTTTGGTGGACTACGACAGTATAAAAATTTATTTCAATCTAGACTTAACAAAATTTCCAATAAATGTTATTTGTCCTATCAATCCACCCTCCCCGATGAATTCTACAATGAAGAACAAAAGGCGATGCAATCAACGCTAAGAAAGGTATAAATATAAAACTTTTGACTATGACATAAAATGTAAGTTAAGTACATTTCACTCTTTAATTACTTTGTTATTTTGTATTCAGATCATCGACACTGACATTAATCCTTTTGTTAATGAATGGGAGAAGGCCGAAGAATTTCCGTATGTATTAAATAATGATTATTTACGAATCTATAAAATTTCAGATTACAGTATAAAACTTGCAATACTACTTCGTAGCTATTTTTATAAATATTATTTAATATTTATTATCATGTAGATCACATAAGGTGTTTAAAAAGTTGGCCGATGCGGGTTTTCTCGGTAATTTTTTTTCGTTTATGGTGACCCTGGGGTCATACACAATTTGATTGTCTCTGCATTTAAAATAATTGTTACATTGTATAATGTATATTGTCAATACCTTGTTATTTAATTTATATTGCAGGTGTTTCAAAGCCAACAGGTATATACTTAAGTACTCCTTCATCTCGGCAAAAAGATTTAATACATTTTTGTCTTTTGTATTCAACTTTTATGACACTTTATGTACTTTCTTGTGGATGTAGAGTATGGTGGTCTTGGACTCGATTATAAATACCAGGCAGCAATTCTCGAAGGTTTGAAAATATTATATTGTTTTATTTTTGCAAAAAATCATATTTATTTATATTCCTCACTTGATGTCATAATTTGATTCTTGTGTAGAACTTGGTAATATCAACTGTGGAGGAGTCCCAGGTACATTACAAAAAAGATATACATTTTATTTAATCAAGTTCAATGTAATTGTATTGTAAATTGTATATGCATCTATTAATTATGAATATCACAATTTTATACAACTTTTTTTCTTGATCCGATGAAACTTTAGCTGCCATAGCCGTTCATACAGGTCAGTCAGTTGTACATTTTTATCATACAAGTAATAACTGTTCCCTAAACCTTTTGTATAGATTTCATATCTTTATTAATTATTAGATATGGCCACTCCAGCTCTTGTCCGATTCGGTTCAGATGAGCTAAAAAAAGAATTCTTAGAACCGGCCATTCAAGGGGATGTAGTTAGTTGTGTTGGTATGTTATTTTAAAACTTTATCCTATATATTATGTAAATTAAGTACACATTTGATTTCATTGTGTCATATAGCTGTGAGTGAGCCAGCAGCCGGAAGTGATGTAGCCGGACTCAAAGTACTTATATTTTGAACATTAATTAAATTGTAAAATCATCATTTTCAATTAAATACATGTAATTTTTTGGTTTAGACTACAGCTGTGAAAAAAGGAGAGGATCTTGTCATTAACGGGGAGAAGATATGGATCACAAATGGATTAAAAGCAGACTGGATGTGTCTCTTAGCCAATACTTCAGAAGGAGCCCCACATAAAAATAAGTCCCTCATTATTGTTCCCATGAATTCAAAAGGTAGTTCAAATACAAATCATCATTATAACTGATTAGGAATTAAAATATAATATTTCATGATGAAGGTATAACAAGAACAAAAATCCACAAACTTGGTCTACATTGCTCAGACTGGGGTCAAATTTATTTAGAAGATGTAAGAGTTCCCTATAAAAATATTATTGGTCAGCCTGGCTCAGGCTTTTTATACCAAATGCTTCAGGTAAGAATGAATTTTTAATAGTTACAATTTTTAAATTAATCATAATGTATTTACATAATTGTAAAATCTATTTTAGTTTCAAGACGAACGTATGGGTGCCTCTCTCACTTGTCTTAAGGCATTTGACAATTTAATATCAGAGACGATTGACTACACTCGTCAGAGGAAGGCCTTTGGAAAGTCAATTTTGGATAATCAAGTGGTCCATTTTAGGTAAAATTTAATATTCTTTCAAGTCACATTTTAACAGAAAGAATTCAAAATTTCTTTTTATAAAATAACAAATTATTGTTTTTCTCAAATTCAGAATTGCCGAACTGGCTTCAGATGTTGAGAGTCTGAGAACTTTATTGTACAAAGCAGTGGGTAAGATTTTTTTATTTACGTTTAATTATCAATTAAATTTTAATTAAACCATGTACTACAAAATTTTAATTTACATTTGATTCTTTTTCATTCCAGAATTAAAAGTCCAGGGTAATGACGTCACACTTCTTGCGTCCATGGCAAAATTGAAGGCTGGTCGACTCGCTCGAGAATTGACAGACTCATTGTTACAATTTTGGGGAGGGATGGGATTTTCGCAAGAAACAAACATTTCTCGTTTTTACAGGGACTTTCGAGCTTTCTCAATAGCAGGAGGTGCTGACGAGATTATGCTCGGCATCATTTCAAAAATGACGGGAACTCTCGGGAAATAAAATAGTGGAACAATTAACAACAATTGATTTTTTCTAGCGTAAAATGTATATACAAAATCTATACTGTATATTATCATTTAAGTACAAAAGTTAAAATTATATATTGGTCACATGTACTATACCTGTATCAGAATAAAAATTTATTGAGAAGGTCAAGATTATCGTGACAGTTTTGCTGAGACTTGATTCAAGTGCATGACGATCGAGAGTCAAGGAAGTCATTTTTTCCTCGTGTCTATTGTATGCAAATTTTCATCTACATACTTTTAGTTGTTCATTGGCTTATGGTTTCCCTTTCTAGGAAGAATTGTATCAATTTATTATTATTAAAAAAGTTTTATTTTGGTACGGGCATAAATAATTTTGGCAAAAAATCAGGTGCATTGCTTTCTACTTCCTCATTTTTTGGTGACTATTTAACTAATCTGTGCATAAGCTCCTCAAAAAGTTGAAATGACGAGACTTTAAAGTACATAGGTAGGTAAGTACTTTACAAGTTCCATATGAGAAATAAATGGCAATTTTCAGCAACAAATTAAACATTTTATACAGCCATGTCAAATAAACTACGATTGTTGTATGAAGTTTAAAAGGAAAGATCAATGATGATGAAATGCATTTCACTCATTAGGAGTGCAACTGCAGTCAAGTTCAAGTAAAGTTGGTGGAAGAGAGAGAGAGAGAAAGG